>CM060953.1:64856845-65004554 GCA_030765055.1 Mantis religiosa | reverse complement strand
GTCCATTCTGCTCTGTTGTAAATAAAAGAGTGACTGTGAAGTAAACTTTTTACATTGGTAGTGATCTAAATGAGAGGAATACATGAACACACACATTTCAAGATAAATAAATAAATAACTTTGAATACTCTGCCCGAGCATTTCCATTAAGTGGGGATTATCTCAGGTCCAACGCTCGTTGCGCGGATTGCAACAAAAATCAATCCCTCTGAATGAGTACGCAAGGGAATTCCATGAAAATTGCAATCTCAATTGTTTGAAATGTAATTTGTTCTACTTTCAGGGTAGACCGAGCCTCCATTACTACAAGCGACTCTCTCATCAATTGGCGACACATCTGGCCACTGGCAAAATGGGATTATTACTATAGAGAACTGGACTTTAGTTTTGTATTTAACTGTTGGATGCTCTCGTTTGCAATTCAGTCATTTCCCCGTGTTTGTCATGCATGCTTTCGACGGAAGCGCTTTTGCTAACCACGAGAATGTGGCTCCTAAACCGCCCCTTGCAGAGAGTATTTTAATGTAGTTTGTGGTCCTCCACCCCTACCATCAGACAGGTTACGCTGCCAGCACGGCATTCTTGCTTCAAGCACAACGTTTGGCGAAAGCAAGACGTGTGATGCATACTAAAGCAATATGTATAGGAAAACAAGTCTAATGCCCGATTTCACCAACCAATGTTAAGACTTAACACGAGTTTAGCAATAGTTAAAACAAAAATTGCATTTCACCAACAAGTGTTAGCGTAACACTGGTGTTAAATCTCACGTTAAGCTAACACGCCGAATTTCTGATGTTAAGTCCTTAACAATTGTAAATAGTCAAGATGGCGAGCATGAACTCAGCTGTTGATATCGATTTGCTATATTTAAGACCGTCTAAATGGCATTCATAATAGAGTACGGCCTATGAGGAGAAATGATTTTGAGGAACTATTCGAAGAAAACTGTTTTACGGGGGTATAGACTGTCGAAACATGTTGCTATGAAGGTTACTGCGAAAGTACAAGAGAGGTTAGAACATGCATCGAAAGGAATATGACTATCTTGCCTTAGCTTCAAGTAACCTTGCGATTTTATAATTCACTGAATTATGTGGATAATAAACTGTCCACCTGCCGTCTTGAAACGTTCAAGTCACTTGTCCGCACCCCGTTTTAAATTTACGTAATAATGAGTTAGAATATACATCGAAAGGAATATGCCGATCTCGCCTTTGCTTCAAGTATTAATAATTTTGCGATTTTATAATTCACTGAATTATGTGGATAATACATTGTTCACCTCCCGTCTTGAAACGTTTAAGGCACTTGTTCTTCGCACCTCGTTTTAAATTTATGTAATACTGACAAGTTGTTTGGTGCTTGTAGTAGTGACACATGCATTTGAATTAAATTCGTTTCCAATATTTTCCCCGCGACATCTTTCTCTTTTACGTTCACTGCATCCGTCCTCTTATTTTCCACGATATCCTTACACTTCGTCACAATTTCAATTAACAATTCTTTCTCCGTCGACCAGAAATTTGTCTCACGGCTTTATTTATGATTTTGTTCATCCGCCATTTGTGCAGACGAAAATGAAAACAAAACTGCATCGTGAGAGCATCGAAGTGCGTTCAGAAAATCATCCATAGCCTTCTATAACTGTGATATTTACAAGTTTCTTGGCATTAACACAGGTTTGTTAACATTTTAAGAAAACATGTTGGTGAAATGCAAGAAATTTAACATTAGTTTTAGTGCTGTGACAATTGTTACGTTACATTTGTTAACATCGATTTTAACATTTATTGGTGAAATCGTGCATAAGTATATTGTATCCAACCCTACCGCTATAAACAACTTGTTACGTATATAACTGATTATGGCTGTGTGCTAAAAATAGCTTTGAACTAATACCAAATTGCCATGCTTATAAAAGTAATGAAGATGAAAACCTCTTCGTGTTCTTTTATCCTCATGCCTGCCCAAGTATTACCCTCAGAAATATAGCTCATAGTTCAGAGAAGCTGGTAGAAGATTGATCAGAAAATGAGTTTGGAGACATCAAATATAGCAAATACATTCATTCATCAGGTGTAATTCATCGAGAGAAAATATAAGATCAAGGTTATATGTGAAACCATAAAATATCTCTGGGTAAAAACTTAAGAAAAACTGCAAAACGGAAATGATACATAGTGACATTTCCATTCTTTGTTTTTATATCGAAGCAAAAACCTGTTAATCAGAACAAAGCACAAAAGTGAAAGATAAGTTTGCAGAAATGTTATTCTTATGTAATGTGAAAGGATGTACTGGGAGCGGATTTGATAAGTAGAGAAAAATAACAGAAGAATTACTTAATATATAACAGTTTCAGATATAATTAAATATATAACAATACGTATGATGTATTTGTTGACATTTTTTTTTATTAAAAAGGAAGATATAATCAAATCGTGTAGTAAAAAATTGTTAGAATATTTAATGAGAATGAACAACGAAAGAGGCCGCGCCATGGCCGAGTTTTTTTGTTTTTTGTTCTTTTTTTTGTAAGTTTACGTCCTCCAACGTTAAGTCATATCAGACGATGAATGAAATGGCTGAAATGATGCTCAAATGAGCCCAGGATCCATAGAGCTTAGAGTTACCCGACATTCATCTTTCAGGATAAGAGAAATCCCGGAAAAACCTTATCCAGGTAACTCACCCTGACCGAGATTCGAACTCGGGACCTCTTGAACGTCAGGCAAACTCGCTACCACCACGCTACCGAGGCGGGCATGGCTGAGTTGTTAGACAGCTTGGCTCTCACCAAGTTAGCCCGGGTTCGATCTCAGGTGACCCACAAGTGACATTTATGGTTGTTAATACGGCGCTGGGGAGGGTTTTCCGGGTCCTCCGTTTCCCCCGCCAGCATTCCACCAATTGTTTCATAATTTTTCCGATCATTCATCTCAACCTCATACTGTCATCCATTTCCTTCACCCTCACACCAGGCATCGGTTTGATCACCCATCCTGGTTCTCTATCAGATCCAAAGCTTTGGTTCCTCAAACCCGACCTTAAGGGATAGACGAACAAGAATTCCCTAATACCACGATAAGTGGTATACTAGGGATAAGGTAAAGAAGAAGAACAACAACGAAAGAATATCGAAATTAGCTTTTCAACATATTTCAAGGGCAGTAAGATATGTTATTATAAAATGATAATAATTAACACTGTGCAACAATGAAAATGTTTCAGGTTTTAAAAATAGTGAAATTTATATGTATTTCCATCTCCTGAATTAAAAAATCACCATTGGGGAAATTTTTTGGGGGAGTTGGCATACCTGTCAAATAACAAAACACAATCAGAGAGAAATTTTGAAATTAAGTGATGCAAAAGTTAAGCAAGACATTTTTGTCGGACACAAATAAGAGAACTGTAAAGGATCCTGCATTTGACCAAATTTTGGAGGGGAAAGAAATGGAAGCTTGGGAAGCCTTCAAGGGATTTTTAGACAACGAAAGAGATGACCTCAAGCATTTCGTGACAGTGCTCCTGCAAAAATACTGTAACCTTGGATGCAACATGTCCCTTAATATCCATTTTCTCCACTCCCACCTAGACTTTTCCCCTCCTAGTTGTGGACCTGTTAGTGATGAACATGTGGAGAGATTCCATCAGGACATTTCTGTTATGGAACAAAGATATCAGGACCGTTGGAATGAAGTAATGCTTACGGGTTACTGTTGGTCTTTGTATAGGGGATTCTGCGGAACTCCATCACAAGAAGCAAGCTAAAAGACGACGAAGTCAATAGGCCACCACATGATTCTCTTCAGACATGACTATCTGCGAAGTATTTTTTCCAGCAATTTAGAACTCTTAGCATGTAATTACCAGTTAAAAACTCAAATGCACTTTCATTGTTGTTAGCATGTATGTAATTGAAATGTATCCTTTTATCTCAATCCATTAATATGTAATACTCCCACCTTGTGTATATCATCGAAACTAGAGCTAATAAAAATTTTTCATTGTCATATTTGTTTTTCTCAACCCTAAATTAGTGGGAATCGCCTCATAAGTGCTCGAAGCATTCAACAATTATTTTTTTTGTTGCCCAGTGTAATTAACAATAAATGTATTATCATCATCATCATCATCATCATCATCATCATCATCATCATCATCATCATCATCATCATCATCATCATTATTAAATTAATAAAGAATCTAGTGACAGAATGTTTTAACTACAAAGGCAAATGGGATTTGGAGTCATGCAAAGGAAAATGTGAGAAATGCTGGAAAAGAACGCAAGAAAATTGCAAATCTTTCTGTTGCGCTACTTTCAGAAATAGGTTAATGCCTATCGTCAAGAACTTTTCTCATAGCAGTTTAATGCATTTTTGAAAGCGTGTGCACTCTGGAATCCTGGTGACGACTGACACAAGTTTTGTACAAACAAGTAGGAATTTACGTCTTCTATCGTAGATGGTTTCTAAAGGCAAGAATACGATACAATAAAATCGAGAGACGGATGTCTGTAAATAACATTACGACTACAATGGTTGTTGTGTAGGTAGAGCCAATAAAATCTGTAGTCCAAAGTGAATTTAAAAATGCTGAAGGGGTCCTTCTATAAAGATAATATAATAAGACTTCAAGGTATCACATAGTAATGAAATTAATTCAGATTTATATTTTTAATACATTGAGTTTATCTATCAAACCAGGAGAGTAATAATAAAATGAACAAAATTAGCAATTTATGAATCGGGTAAGAGATGTCCCATTTATAACATTATGTATAGCAGACCTTTTAATTCGAGAGCTGTTCAGTAAAGAATGATCACGATTTTTTTTTTGACAACGTACCTTTAATTTTGATGGTCCTTCTCAAAATAGTCTCCCCCTTTCTTTCTTGCTTGCTTGCTCTCTCTTTCTCTTTCTCTCTCTCTTTCTTTCTCTCTCTCTTTCTTTCTTTCTTTCTTTCTTTCTTTCTTTCTTTCTTTCTTTCTTTCTTTCTTTCTTTCTTTCTTTCTCTTCTTTCTTTCTTTCTTTCTTTCTTTCTTTCTTTCTTTCTTTCTTTCTTTCTTTCTTTCTTTCTTTCTTTCTTTCTTTTCTTTCTTTCTTTCTTTCTTTCTTTCTTTCTTTCTTTCTTTCTTTCTTTCTTCTTTCTTTCTTTCTTTCTTTCTTTCTTTCTTTCTTTCTTTCTTTCTTTCTTTCTTTCTTTCTTTCTTTCTTTCTTCTTTCTTTCTTTCTTTCTTTCTTTCTTTCTTTCTTTCTTTCTTTCTTTCTTTCTTTCTTTCTTTCTTTCTTTTCTTTCTTTCTTTCTTTCTTTCTTTCTTTTCTTTCTTTCTTTCTTTCTTTCTTTCTTTCTTTCTTTCTTTCTTTCTTTCTTTCTTTCTTTCCTTTCTTTCTCTTTCTTTCTTTCCTTTCTTCTTTCTTTCTTTCTTTCTTTCTTTCTTTCTTTTCTTTCTTCTTTCTTTCTTTTCTTTCTTTCTTTCTTTCTTTCTTTCTTTCTTTCTTTCTTTCTTTCTTTCTTTCTTTCTTTCTTTCTTTCTTTCTTTCTTTCTTTCTTTCTTTCTTTCTTTCTTTCTTTCTTTCTTTCTTTCTTTCTTTCTTTCTTTCTTTCTTTCTTTCTTTCTTTCTTTCCTTCCTTCTTTCTTTCTTTCTAGTTTACGTCCTCCAACGTTAAGTCATATCGGACGATGAATGTAATGGATGAAGTGATGCTCAAATGACTCCGGGGTCCATGGAGCTTATAGTTACCTGACATTCGTCTTACAGGATAAGGGAAAACCGCGGAAAAAACCTTATCCAGATAACTCACCCTGACCGAAATTCGAACTCGGAACCTCTTGAACGTGAGGCAGACACGCTACCAGCACCATACCGAGGCGGGCCCCAGTCTTTCTGGCAGTCTTTAAAGACATGCTGCAAACAATTTTTTGAGAGATTCTTCAAAATCGCTTTCGCAGCCTTCACCACTACTTCTGATGATGGATAATGCCTCCCACGAAGGCGTTTCTTCAAGTTAGGGAATAGAAAATTGGCACATGGGACTGAATCCGAACTATAGAGAGGGCGAGGGATGCACTTCATGTTGACTTTTGCAAGATATTTAGCAACAACATTGGCAATATGCAGCCGCGCATTATCGTGGTGCAGCATCCAGCCTGCTTCATGGAAATGTGGTCTTTGGCGCCTGATACGGACTTGCAATGTTTTCATGACATCCCTGTAGTATTGTCCAGTTACTGATGTGTGTGCAGGTACAACATGCTGATAAACCATTCTATGAATATCAAAGAATGAGATGACCATAACTTTCCCAGCAGAAGAAACCACTTTTGCTTTTCTGTGGGTTGGTGATTAAGGAGATTTCCACACTGAGCTTTGCTGTTTGCTCTCAGGATCAAAATGATGTAGCCAAGTTTCATCAGCAGTGATTACGTTTGAAAGAAACTCCGGATCTTCCTCTAACATCAACTTTAACTGCATGTTACCTCAATTGAAGCAGTAGGCGATACTTAACATGTCTGGTTCTCACAAGCGGGAACCAGGAGTACCAACAATCAAACTACTACGGCGTGTTTGTTTCACATTAAGCTAACAGAATATAATAAGTGTGAATTTTAGTGCGAGAAATTATGACCATTCTTTATTGCACAGCCCTCGTAATATGCTCATAATATGACTGCTTGTTTCTTAAAATAAAATTTATATATACATGAAATTGTTAATTTAATGTGACTGAAATGCATTAATCTAATATAAAGAGGTGGAGAAATTATTCCGAAACGAGTTAATTCTACAAAACCGACTTTTAGCATAATTTAGAAATGTCAGAATTTAAAATTTGTTTTAAATAGGTATATGTTTTACAGATATTTGTATTTTTTTGCAGTATGCATAGGTATTTGCCTATCTCTTGCGATGCCCTAGTTATATTAAAGTATAGGAACTATTTTTGACTTCACAGGAGGCTAGTTTTTCAATTTAAAGAAATAAATATAAACGATATTTCTCTAACATGTTTTGCTACAAAATATGAGGTTTATTTCTAATTATCCGTTTTTGCAGTTATGAAACTGTAATGTACATGAATTTTTCTTTTTCGTGGTTACCAAATCAAACGGTGCAGTTTTGAGTATAAAATTAAGATAAAGGGATATATTTTCTTCTTTCATTCTTTCTTCTTCATCCTGAGTGAGATTTTTGCAACAAGTAATGCTTTTGAAAGTATATAAACTTTTATTTTTTAAATTACATCCTCCAACGTTTAGTTATATCAGGGTCCATAGGGCTTAGAGTTAGCCGACATTTATCTTTCAGGAAAAGGGAAAACCCCGGTAAAAACATTGTGCAGGTAAATACCCGGACCGGGATTCGAACTTGGGACCTCTTGAACTTGAGATAGATACGCTACCATCTACGCTACAGGGGCAGGCCAGGTGTCAAACTACAAAGAATTTGTCATATTAGATAAATCTTTATCAAGAGTCCGTACATTATACGGCAAAAGTTCTGCACTTCCCTTAACTTCACTTAAAAGTTTAGTGAACAATCCTGAAGAAGTAATCTTTCAACCAGTGTTCAAAATTCATATCTCCTGCGGTGGTAGTGGAAGATGGATAAAATGGAAGGGATAGTGACAGGAAAAAAAGGAGAGGTGATGACAATCATAAGGTAAGTGCCCTTGTTTGAGGCCTGCACGTAAGCCACGTTCTTGATATCCGATATTTTATATGCCCAGACTCCAAAAAGAAGCAGCCTAAGGAAACCTATTAGTGATGACTTATGCTTCACTTGCATATAATATATGTTGGGAGGTTTCACGGTCCATTTCTCACTTCCTGCACCTTCTATATTCTATGAGCCCCATACTGTATAAATGTCTACAGTATCTACTGTGTTGTGGACAGTTAAATATCCAACAGCATACCTAACCTGCTCCAGTTAAGTTCAGGAGAGACTCATTGGGTTTACCATCTACCCCATAGTAAAAACATTGGAATGCCTGGCAGTAGTTTGTTTACTTTAGATCTTAATAAAGAAAGGGAGACGAAATTTACGGTGGAAATTAATTGTTCTTTCACACTAGCCGTGTGTAGGACGCCCTATGAAAGGGTAGAACCAGACTGAAAAATTCAATGCCATAGCCGAGATTTGAACCACGGATATTCTGGTTTCCATCCAGCCGCTCTAACCATTTGAGCTACTCTGGCCAACGTGCCAACATGACACTGAATTCTCCAACTCACCGTGTTCATTTTAATTCGTTATTTTCCGCCCTCCGATTGAGCGAGAATGATGTCATAGTTGACTGGTGAGTCAATCTTGAAATTGAAATCTTACTCTCTACGGAGAAGAAGCGGTAATTTTTGCGGAACAGTAAGCAAATTACAGCACTCTCGGTGTGGTTGCTCTCATAACTAATACAACCAGTTTCCCTTGGATATGAACACTGACCACCGCGTCTTCATGGTTGAATGCAACTTTCGTACCGGCATTGAAATTAGTGCAACATATAAAGATAATTTAAACCGCTGCATAGAGGAGTTTGTGCAACGCTATCCCGCATTTCCTTGGAGTGTAATGTTGTCAAAAGTGTCCAGGTAACATCAAATTGACATACTTTTGTTGTGAAACATAAACATCTTACGTTTTATCAGTATACGATATAAATTTTCGTCATTCTCACGCTTAATTAAAATGTCTATTAACGTTGGTATCCTATTGTTTTTTAAAACCAATATGTGCATCAAACATTTCCAAGATACATGATCAGTTACTCGCAAAAAGAGAGACATGGACGCTATAAAGTAACTGGTTCCAATCTAGAAGCAATAAATAATGTTATGACAAAAAGTCCTCAAGCATACCTTCTCGCAATACAGATAATGTTTAAGGGGAAGAAAGAAATGAAATATAAGAAAATGGACAATTTAATGCCAGAGGTTCTACTCCCATTAATCCTTGACCCGTATGACCAAGGACCCGGGCCTTCTTCGAACAGGGAGTTACCGATATGTCCCTAAAGGACGCCCGGCGCTTCCGTGGGGCTTTCCATAGGGCAAGACCTAGAGACTAACAAGCCCCTCCCCATCTAGTCCTGTGGACTCAAGACGGGATAGAAGTGGATACGCCACTTACGCGCGCAAACTCCAAATGGGAAGGCTACCGATATGACCTCGATGGGGCCGCCTGGTGATCTAGCACATCTTCTACTAGCTATGCAGGCAGGTACGCGGGAATATTAATGGCTTCCCTCAACCCCGTCCGGAGACGTACCCGACCTCCCACGAGTATCGGGAACCACTGCCCCCTCGAGTCCAACCCAATCCGAACAACTCCCTATCAGGGAGGGGCTCGAATGTTCGGCCCGAGGTTCCTATAGTAACGTCAGTGGTACCACGAGTGCTAGGGGCCCTCAGCGCCCGCACCACGGCAGCTGAAAGGGACGGATCCCCTCCCCTACGGTAGTAAGAAAATGGACACAAAACTAAGTTGTTTAGACTTGGATAAAAGCTTTGTGCATATTGTAACACTCATTTATTTTTCATTCCTAGAAGATGTTCTGCTACTTTTCTGGTTTGTAATGAAGTTATATTGTGAGGAATCTGTGGGTGATATAAAAGAATTGAGATCAAATTGAAGTATTTCTATTTTATGTGACAGGTTTACAATATGCATATATATCTACTATAACAAGAAAATAGATGTTCATTGTGAAATAACCGTTCATTAACTTATCATTTCGTATGTTCTTCATGGTCTACTTTTATGGCTGCATAACTAGCTTTGCAGTGCACTGCATTGCAATATATACATCTAACGTATCTATGCACCAGACGAAATTTTGCACATTTATATTACGTGGGCAGACCCACCTCTCACATAGTACATTTACCTACCGGTAGAGGGAGGCCTCAAACCTGCCGTAAACACATCTATTACGATTTCAAGCCGCTAGGGGAATAGTATATAAACTTGCTCTATCAGCGATGCTATTGATGACGTCACATTTTGCGCGGCAAAGTTACAGATAAAAATGAACACCGTGTATAAGTAGAGACAGCGGGAGAAATGGTAAGAAAATAACAGATAGGGAGGGGGAGTGAGAACCAAAATGTGTTTAACACAATAACGTTAGCAGAACTGTGGCTTTTGCTAGCGTTACATGTATTATTATGATTATCATTGTCTCCCATAAATATTAAATAAGGGCAGAGAGAGGGAGAGAAAGAGAGATAAAGGGAACAGAGAGATTAAGCGGGGTAAAGTGAGTGAACACAGGGTTCCGCTAGTTTAAATTAATGTTCCTTCAAAAATTAGAAAATGTTAAAAAATATTGATCCCTATGATATGTTTCAAATGGGAAGGTGTTTGTCCTTGAGCGCTACTAGGCGAGCAACCAATAGGAGTTCTGCGGGGTTGTCGTATTGTATTCCCGCTAAGTGGTGTGTGAGGAGCGCCAACCTAATCAATCTGTATGAAATACTATTCGCGCTAAGACAAAAATTCAGATTTCGCCAAAACTGATCCATGTGGAAGGTGGAGAGTAATGTATCTAACATAACCATTAAAACCCCATATTTTTGGTTCAAATAGTTTTTTTAATACAAATAAATAAAACACTATAACCTGTATTATAACAATAAATCGTGACGTAAGCACTGTATGAATATCATTATTGGTTGGCATGTATGCGTGTACGTATATTTGTAATTACTCAGAACTGAAACGTAAATGTTTGACATGACGTGATAAAAGATTTACTTTGAATAAGCCAATTCGAGCGAGAGGAAACAATAAATTTCCTGCTGCCGTGGCATAACGTGTCTGGTAACATTATGTCTTTGTTTATGAATGGTTCGTAATCTCAGTTCAAAGTGGTTGGTGTGTATGTATATACATTGAAGTTTAACTACTGCATGACATGATAAAAGAATTACTGTAAATAAATCAAGGTGTTAAATTCGAGAAAGAGCAAACACTTCATTTCCTGTTATCCTGTGGCATGCTGTATGCTTATGTTTATGAGCGGATGCTGGATAAGAAGTGTTTATTTACTCTGGAGAGTTCATATCAATATCATTCACTTGTTCTTTACACAACAGTAGAGTAAGAGTTAAATAGTGCAATGGCTTCTGGCGGTGAATTTAGTGGCGAGTCAAAAAGGCAATTATTGCGAAGTCAGGCTGGAAGCATTGTTTTTAACGTCTACACGTTCTTAAAAAAAATTGGGCAATGAGGAATACAGAAATCAGCTCGATTGCAAAAATGCTCAACGGCTTACTGCTGAAGCGTGTGGTGTAGCTAAAACAAGTGTGTTCCGCATTTGGATTATAAAAGCAGGTAATTCATAAACTATAATTATAGTTATAGTATTTAAAATATACATAATTTGCGAAAATGCTTTTTCCAATTTTGATTTTGGCAACTGCATCATTGTAAAAGTTTGTAAAATATAATTTGCTTACCCTTACGTTCAGCGCCAAGCAGACCTGCATGTTGTATGAGTGTGCGAGAGAGAGGGAAATATAAAAGGAGTGTGGTAACAAGCTGGCAACGCTGAGTGTGATACGGCATCTGATTAACTGGACTCCAGAACCCTTCCCATTTAAAACGCATAATAGGTCGTCCATGCGTTGTGGTATGAGCTGTATACAAGAGTACAATTAACAATGACTGCCTACGAATTTGGTTTCCCAGCCGTAGATTTCATACCTGAAAACATGGGCTCAAACTCATGTTATCCAAAAAAGGAGGAAATAAGAAAAAGAAAAGTGAATAGGAGGGATAGAGTATCAGGTTTTACCGGTGCACTCTCGTGAACTCTTTTGTACCATTACCATCTCTATGGCATGAACCTTTGGGTAGAAGGCTCTTCTTGACCGTGTTTCCATCAGAGAGCCAGATTCAATCACAATTCCGGCGACAAGAGTTCTCAGGAATCGTTAACCCTTCAAGTAGGCTCCAGTAACGCAAGTTTTTCCCTTAAAGGAAGGGAAAGGTTGGGACTTCATCAAAAATATACGCATATCTTGAATTTTATGCAAATAGCCTCAGAAGTCCTCTCAGCTGAATGGCTGTTGCACAGTTGTAAACAGTAAGAAACAAAGACTTACTGTACAGATGTACACTTAGATATTATTGAAACACAATTTATTACATTTTTGTGGAGCTAACCATTTACGAGATGTTACTTGCAATTGGTTTGAATTTTCAAACACTTATACATTTCTCAAATAGGAAGATAGCTTCTTAAGATCATTTTACTATATAAAGAGAAGACAATTTCAAAGCCATCACATAGCGACCTGCTCTTAAAATATTTAACTCACTTATGCCTAATTCTCATTGTGACATTCAAAGGAAACAGTACATGTAATAAGCCAATTTCTGCAAATCTTTACCTTGATTAATATGAAATACATAAGTAAACAATTAAGTGTTTGTAAGAAGGATTTATACGCAAGTGCAACACATTAGAATTTTCAATCAAAGAACAGCACATTTCAAATGCAGCATTTCGTACAAGTATACAATTTGCTGTTTAAGTCAGCAATTGTTCTGAGACTACAATGTAAATAATTTTCAAGTCTCAAACAATTGTTCACTAGCAAAACTTTCATTTATATATGTTGTATTTTATTACGGTGATTAAATTAAATGTTTATGGAACTTCATTCATATATGCCACTCTTCTTAATCGTATGTTATTTAAATTGCTTCTCTAACTCTTTCTTCGTGAACTTTTCCGTCTTTGAAGCGGAGCGAAATCCTCTTTAACATTTTTCTAGATTAACATTTCCATGCATGTAACGGACATATCGATACTCCCTTTATGTCCTGTTCCTGCCTGTCTAAGATCTCTTGCGTTATTGTATTAGCTGCAGCGATTACCTCTCTCTCTCTCTCTCTCTCTCTCTCTCTCTCTCTCTCTCTCTCTCTCTCTCACATACACGAAGCCCGGTTGCAGCGGCTCCTGCGATGCATGTGTCTCTTTCTTCTCTCCAACATTTCCTCTCCCCTAATCCTTTCTCTCTTTGCTAGTGTAACTCATCTAATGTTTGTAAACCTTTTACATACTTCATTTTTTTCTTAGGAGTTAATAAAAATACGAGTTTAAGTGTTACAGCTGCATATTACTCCTTCTAATATATTTTAATATAGGAATTATTTATGCACTTTAATAGATTATGCACTTAATAGAGATTAAGTGAGATCACCTGAAGGGGACCGGAAGAAGAGAAGATACTTCATGCAGAGCAGTTCCAAGGGAAAGCCCTACTTGTTCCAAATCTCCCAACCTGTTATCCATCCCCACCATTGCTACTTAAATATGAGGAATTGAGTAACGGGAGAACTCAACCAGGTTTCCAAAGAGCCTGAACTCGATTTCCAGTGAATCTCGTTATCAACATTTTTGCATGGAGTACAGTACTTCCCCTATGTAGTGGTGTATAAAGTAAAACTGCTTTAAGGTGAACGCAAATTAACGTTGTAATTCTTCCTTACCTTTATAATACTAGAATGTAGTTAAATATTAACATCACATTATCACATATCAGGAATTATTTTTCTGAAAGAAAATATTACAATTAGTTTTATTGATCTCAATGGAAGTACAGACATGTGCAAATTATTAGACTCATTCATGTTCTCTTCTTTTACTTTGCTTCAGTTTAACATTCAAAATAATAGTTATTTACCACCGTAACATATTTCAATTTGTCGTAATTCTTTTCCTTGCTATAATATGAAGCATATTCAATTATATTTTTGTCTTAATAATAGCTGGGGGATTTTTCTTTTACTTATAGTAATATAGTGGTAGCTCTGAATTAAGAGCGGCCATTTTCTTCATGTCTGTTTATCCAACTGTTTGTTGATATTGCTTTCATTTGTTGAATGTAGTAACTGAAGATTGTTAATATTTGTCTTTAATGTGTTTTATGGCTAACATATCCTCAGTGTTTATTATTAATTGATCCCAAGCCAGGTAATATCGTGTATCTTATCCTTAGCATTCACATTGATTCAAAAGTGAGGTTATGGGTAAAACTGCTGACTTATCCGCAAGGAAAGTAGCTGTAACTGAGAGTCTTTTGAAGGAAACTCTTTATTCACAACGTGAAATAGCTAAGAAATTGTGTATTTCACAAAAATCTGTTAGTCGCATTAATCAAGCTTTAATATTCGGTGAGACGTTCACCTCACAAAGGGATGGAAAATGCGGGAGCAAAAGAAAGCTATCACCAAGGACGCAAAGAAAACTTGTGCAGGTAGTAAAACAAAATACATGAGCAACCAGCATTGACCTCAGTAATCAACTAAAGCAGTACGGTACAGAAATATCAACCTCGGTAGTTTTCAGAAGATTATGTGAAGCAGGTTTACCAGCACACAGGCCTCGTAAAAAGGCTAAACTGACACCTGCAATGGCAAAAAGAAAAAAGAGTTTAGAATGGGCCAAAGAGATGCAGAAACATCCGCTGGAATTTAGGAGAAAGGCAAATAGTATGAAAATTGTATATAGCATAAAATTAAAATATGTACATGTAAATTTTATGGAAATGAAATAAACAGCCTAAACCTTGTTCCTCTCATTGCTGGTTTTGTTATACTATCTTTGAGCAATTTTAAAACTGTTTAATATTAATAGAGGTTTTATTGTTTCAGGTAATTTTCTCAGATGAATCCATGTTTGAAGTATGTGAAGAGAGCAGCCAATATGTGAGGAGGACAGATAAAGAAGCATTTTCCCCTCAGTGTGTCGATCAAAGAGTAAAGCACCCAACATCAAAAATGGTCTGGAGCTGTATGTTTGTCCATGGACCTGGAAGATTGTACATAGTTTTGGGATCTATGGAGCAGAAACAGTATAAACGTGTATTAGAAACAAGACCATTTCCGCAAAGTAAAGAATGGTTTCCAAATTGTGATTTTGTGTTCATGCATGACAGCGCGCTCTGCCATAGAGCAAAAATCTGTAACCCAGTTCCTCAAAGAAAACAATGTAAAAGTACTGCCATGGCCAGGGAATAGCTCTGATTTGAACCCAATAGATAATCTGTGGTGTATTGTTATACAGAGGCTGAAAAAATTGAAAATAACAACAAAAGTTCAGCTTATTGAGGGCCTGATAAGCATTTGGCAGAGATGAAGAAATAAAGGAAAAGTGCTCCACCCTTGTAGAGAGCATGCCTAAACGCATCAAAATGGTAATAAAGGCTAAAGGAATGCATACAAAATACTAAGAGTTGAAAAATATTTTGTAATGTTATTTCTGTTAAATAAATAGAAAATAAACGGTATATGTTAAAAATTTTACCTTTGAGTCTAATAATTTGCACACGTCTGTAATACTTATAGAATATTGTGGCTTTGTGTGTTCGTAAAATTAAAATTCTGGTTTGCAGAGATTTGAATATTCTTTGTTACAGTAACAATAACTTTGTACACCCCTGGCCGCAGTAAAATTGACGTGACATACACAATAAGTCTTCAAGGTCATCTTGTCCCACTGCTACACGTAAACAAGCAAAAGAATGCACTGCGGAACACTTCAAATGTCCACTCACTCACAATTACTGCACAGCTGCACAACTAACAACTCAATTAACAACTGACTGACTCTAACACGTAGCGGGCAGCTGCAGTCATTGTTCTAGAAAGCCGCTGACGTTTCAGCCTTTCTCAGCGGCAAAAGAAAGATGGAACTAACCAGACATCGCTCTGTCTCTTTCTCACTTTATTTCTGTCTCTCACTCGGCGAGCGTTCAGCGCTCGCACCACTATCTGTCCCTTTCTTTCCTGCGCACGCACCGGTACTTGCTCGTCGTGGCTCCATCACAAAAAGTGCGATTGGTTAGCTTGCAGGATTATAAACATTATTCTGAATTGCTTTTTTAGTATGACATACCTTTTAGTGACAACAGTAATACTAAATCCTCATTTTATTACTGTTATTTTTAATAGATGGACGAATAAATGAATTAATGAGAGAAGGAATCGATGGGTGGATGCAAAATGAGCATTGAAACCTGTAGGTCTCTGAGAAAATACTGATGGAAATAGATAACGAGGATCCATTCGGGATTCCAACACAGATGAAAACTAGAATGTTACAGTTACACTTCAATCCTGTTTTGTGGAAGTATGTGAAGCTATAATCTACAACTTATGCTGTAGATTTATTTTTCCTTTCACCTAAGCTTTGTTTTGATTTTGCGGATGTAGCGTCCGCCATACAGCGGAGATGAAATGGTTGCCAATGTATCAGGCGGTTGCTCCTTTGTTCGTTAGAATCAAGGGACTTATTTGGAAAACGTTATCTAAGGAACAATATTTATCACAATTGTCTGCTTATTACAGGTAAAAAGTTACCAATAGAGAAATTAAATGGAAAATTTCAGTATAATGCAAATTATATAACATTTTTTTACTTAGGGGTGAACATGAAATCGCAGATATTTTTCTGTTCTTAATGTTTCATGCGATGCATTTTGGCTGCTCAAAAAATCTTGGTTATTCCTTGTAAAATAAATATATACAGGGCCTAAAAATTATTTGATTAATCTTGCCTATATTTCTGCTTCCTCTATTTCAATCAAAAAACATACAGTGCACCTTTTTGGATCCATTTTTAAAACACCTTCTGAATTTATTTTCTGAAGCAGCTCTACAAGTACGCATCACAAACTCAGTGTGGATAAATAAACATTACATTACACAGGATAAAAATACTACGTGTTTTTCATCTTCAATCTACATATACGAGGTACGTCCAGAAAGTAAGTTCTGTTTGGTAATACAATTAAGTTGTGTACAGATACAGAAAAATTATTTATTGCACAAAATTCTACAACTCTTAAACTACTTTTCCATATAACTGCCAAAATTTTGCAGGCATTTGTCATAGCGAGGCACAAGTTTTTGTATACCTTCTTCATAGAAGTTTTCCGCCTGTGTCTTCAACCAGTTGGAAACATTTTCTTTCAGCTCTTCGTCATTGTTTAAGTGTTGACCGCCAAGGAAAGATTTGAAATGCAAAAACAGATGGAAGTCGCTAGGAGCGAGATCAGAGCTATACGCAGTGTGGTCGAACACGTGCCAGCCAAATCCCTGTAGGATGTTTTTCGTCGCATTTGCAGTGTGTGGTCGTGCGTTGTCGTGAAGAAGCACAACACCTTTTCACAGCATTCCTCGGCGCTTATTATGCATTGCGCGGCGCAATTTCCTAAGTGTCTCGCAATAAACATCTGCTTTCATTGTTTGACCACGCGGTAAGAAATCAATAAGTAAGATGCATTTCCTGTCCCAGAACACGGTGCACATCATTTTTCGAGGTGTCAGAATTTGTTTCGGCTTAACCTTTGCTGGGGATGAGGTGTGTCTCCATTCCATTGATTGACGCTTACTTTCAGGGGTGTCGTAGGAAACCCAAGTTTCATTTCCTGCGACTATCTGTGTCAGAAATTCTTCGCCGCCTCCATCATAACCGTCAAAAACTAAAGTGCACTACCCATCCGTTTTGTTTTGAGTTGCTCAGTAAGAATATTTGGCACCCAACGTGAGCAAAGTTTACGAAATTTCAGTTTTTCGGTAACAATTTCATGAACTAGTGATCGTGAGATTTGGAGAAATTCCATAGCGAGGGCACTAATTGTAAACTTGCGGTTTTCCTGGATCTTGTCATCAATCGTGTGAACCAGTTCTTCTGTAACCAAAGATGGACGCCCACGTCGTTCTTCATCGCGCACTTCACTACGTCCTTCATTGCACTGTCGGACCCATCTTCTCACCATTGTATCACTCATCGCATGTTGTCCGTAAACATCGCAAATTTACCGATAAATTTCAATTGGTTTCATTTTCTTAGCAGTCAGAAAACAAATCACAGATCTAATTTCACAAGCGGCGGGATTTTCAATCAACAGCGACATTGTAAACAAGCACAACAAAGCGTACGTGGCTGACAGCGATCTCACAATGGCACACGTGTCTTCTTGATACAGAGCATCTACCGCGCTTGTGCGGAACTGCGATCGCACCGCTGTAGCGGAGATAAATTGAAGCAGAACTTACTTTCTGAATGCCCTTTGTGTATATATGTGTATATATATACATTTGAATTATTCCATTTAGGGACTTTGGTGATGTTTTGAAATATTAAATAAATAAGCAAATAAAGAATACATATCCACGGTTTGATATAAGTTATGGGCACATGCTTGACAGAAGAAACGCGTGCTTTCAAATGCGGAAATGAGAATAAATCATTACTTAGATAACATATCTTTTCTATTTTATTTGCCTTTTCACCTAGTGATGGGTAGGCGGGAAGTTATACCCTTGAATTCTTGTTTGTCAATCGGGCTATACCATGATTTTGGCCTCTATTCCCCAATTTGTCATGATGACAGCAGTTGCTCCACGTTATCTTTTTCTTTTTTGTTTTGTTTTGCTTTTGTTCTTAACACCTGAAACATTTGTGTGCGACTGGTTTGTCTAGCAAGACAAAACATCTTTTTCGAACCTACTACCTATTACGAGTGTTAGTGAATATTATCCGATGATTATATTCATAAATTAACAATAGAAAATAGTACGCAAACCATCTTTTTGTTACATCTTCCCTCCTTATAAAACGTTAGTGTCCCTGCTGACAAGTAGAAACAAATAAAAACGACAACCCAGAAGCATGAAAAATGAAACAAATTATAAGGTGTCATCCTAACGTAATATCTGGGAAAGCGTTAACTTTAATCTTCAATGGGAATATGACATTACACATAGTTTCGAATAGAGAAATTATTAGTTGTGGATTAAGTATTATTTATATTTTCTTTTCTTTTACCTAAAGGAAACTATGCTGTTGCCACCTTGTCTCAGTCAATGATTTATACTAGGAATCTCATGCTTTGCAGCTCAGTGCATGTTTCTCGTTTCATAGAAGATACATTTGGTCAGGCTGGTAGTTCTCCATGTAAGGAGGAGGTTCCTTACTCGATAACTCTTTGTGTAAGTGCTGAAATACATGTGACAGTCATTAATTTACTTACAAACTGCACTGCAAAAATTACAGAAGTACCAAAGCGTTATATTCTATCCCTAGCCAAAGAATTAACAAAACCAAGGAAACATTCTTTAGACATTGATCAATTTAAACTTACCAAATGTGGAACAAACTATTATTCAACCTTACAGCTCCTTATAAAAATAAATATAACAGTAGTGAGTCCAAGAATAATTGGTTATAACTCAGGAAATAAAATAATTTTGTATAATGCAAGAAAAACATAAGCTAAAATGACTATAAAATGAATTTATTTAAAAACCAACTACCCCCAATAGTGCAACATTTCCCGCTTTCACGCATAGTAAAATATCTCTGGAAAAGAAGAATAGTTACACTTTAATATTCCAATAAACTGTTATGATAAATACATTGTTATTCATGCACCAATTAATAATTTTATAATTTTCCAGTTACAACTGAATACTTATATTCTGCCACACTGCTATTTTCTTTTCTGGTGCCTTATATTAATATCTGTTAATGCAAAGAAAGTTCCATATACGAGACCATCCCTCCAAAATCCACTCAATATTTATACACTATACTAACAAAAACTTATTCCTGTACTTACCTCTTGTTAATCGAGACCAACTTTCATTTCCATTTACACATTTAGTGTGTTTTATTTATAGCCTGGCCATATATCGTGTATATGAGTAGTTTGCTTGTATTTCAGTAACCTACTTACTATTATGAACAAAACACTCAATACGATTGGAGTGATCGTCTGTGAATTATGGTTGCTGCCTTATTTTTGTACCGTAAAGACTGAAGTTATTTAGCCATTATCTTTCATGCTCTAAAGACTATGGTTTGTTAATTGTGCGTCTGACAAATGAAACCTTATTCAAGACATTTCTGTGCGAATTACATTGGATTAACTTAAGGACAATCCAAGAACAGAAATTATGAGAATGTTACAATAAAAGCTTATGGTGTTGATGGAAGTTTCTTCGAAGTATGCTAGAATTGTCTCAATATAAGTTATAATCCGGTAGGTAGTTATTATAAGTTAACGTTACTATGATACGAGAGTTTTAGAATGTGAAATTCCCCAGTATAATTAAAAACAACACAGGAATAAATCTCTCTTCAAACAAAAATAAAAATAAACTCTATAACTAAAAGTGCTCAAATTTCTTTCGGTGTGATTGCAGCTATAGCTGTCGCAACTCCAGTTTCGACTTCTGTTCACTCACCAGCTGTGGAAAGCGTATGGAACGTACGTATGCACAATTCGTGGCCCGGCAATATAAGGAACGCAATATATAGAAAACATGGAGCAAGCTAAAGCATTAGCCAAAACTTTTATTTTAAAATGGATCACCAGTAATGGCTTTGAAATTCCATTCTTTTTGGATAAAGAAAAGAAAAATAGTATTTGCAATTAAAAAAAGTATAAAGTGTAACAAACTGTACTAACTTGTAGGATTAGATAATGCGCAAAAGTTATTTTGCATACACTGTGTGGTTTAACAGATTTATGTTTTTGGTGAAGATAGTAATACGGTATTTTGTCTGTCTCCAAAGTTTTAGTACTTATAAAAGGCTTTTCAGAATGAGACTTCTCAGCAACTTCCAAACACTTCAGTATGTGATTACTTTTGCAATGCAAATATCTTAAACATAAGTTATTTTAATAAAAAGCATTAAAGCAACTTTTGAGAAAATAAAAGATAAATATTGTTTCCCATGTAAACAATAGTTTGGATTGAGGGAGATTCTTGAGGTAAAAGTAGCATTTTTTGAAGATTCAGAATTGAAATATTAAATTTGATGTTTAATGAAGATTTCAATTTTGATTTATGTTATTCAAGAACACTCATACACACACACACACACACACACACACACACACACACACACACACACACACAAAGTTTTTTGAATATTCTGTTTTATTCAAGAGGGACCTCAAACTATGCATCTCTCATGAAATCAGATATCGAATTTTAAGTGAAATACTGTACAATTCTTATAAAATTTTACATGTACATCTGGATGAAGTTTAATTATTATCAAACTACAAACATACTGATTGTGCACTTTTCTAAGTTAATTGATGGTTTAAGACGCAACTGTAAAATTGTGGCCTTAAGGGTATATTTACAGCTTCTTGTGATTAGAAGTCATTAGTTTTGCTAGTGCTGGAAGCTCCCGTTCACGTAATGCCGTACCTCGCTTCATCATCTTATTTTATTACCAAAACAAACAGTTGCCGGTCGAGGACGTGACCAGCAGCGCTAAAAGCTTTTCGATAAACTGCACCTCCTTCAGGGTCTTTGCTCAGATAAAAGCAGGATTACATGAGAAAATATTCTCTCTTTTCCTCTGTTTTCATACCACCTCATAGCCTTGAAAGTGTGATTTAAAACTCAAGTGGAGGTGCCGTCTTTTATTTTGAAAGCCTTCCAGAAATCGGGCTTTTATTATCCATGATGGTAAGAATAATAGCTCTCTATAATTCAAAAGTAGTTATTCGATAGTATCTCCAGAAGTGTTAGTTCTTATACAGCGTAATCGAAAAAGATAGAAGTATAAATACATTTTCTGAAATATTTCCGACCAACTACACCTCGGTGTACCAGGTGGCCCGCGCAAGCCGTCCTACGTTGAAGTTAGTTACTTCCGGATGCTGGAAGGTTTGCCTAAGCATGTCAATGAAGGAGACGCCAAATCAAGAGAGAGAGAGTTGACCTTGCTAAACGTAAGACAAGTAACTGGTCCCACAGCTCGTCGCTGGAGATCTTGCTCACTGCGGTGAGATACAGGGCTCAAATCCTGGGCTCGGGAAGGGTTTCTGTGTAAGAGAATGATTATCTCTCACCAAAACCATACGTGTAAGGAGCAAAGCACATTAATTGTCAACTCACAGCTAATTTATAAACAGAATATAATGCAAAAAATTTGTGCTTCACTATTAGCAATATTAAAAATGCTGTACGACAGGCTGTACCTGGAAAGATATCTCGGTTCTTAAACGCATCTCTCTCTTTGCGTCTTAAAACACCTGCAGAAGCTAGACGTCTTCTTGGAAAACGTTATGAATACGCTTTCGGGCCTTAGATACATCGCGATGTGTCTTTCCATAGATAATTATTTACATCTGTGTACTCTTCACTTGAGTACATTGCACTTGCTATCTATTTGACTGTAAGATCATACTCGAACTACAAATAGATGCCAGCCTCGTAACCGTAGTCGTTAGTGTGTATATCGCTAACGTTCACCGCGTAGAGGGTCACGGTTTCGAGTTCCGCCTTGGACGTGGGTGTTTAAGGGCGCTGGGAGGTTATTTGTACCCACACAGGGCTAGTTTTTAACAATATTGAAATATAAATATACAAAAGAAAACTAAACATGGCAAGAAATTGAAATTGGCATTAAGGATGCATGCATTTAACGACTGTATAATATTTACATTACGTTAATACAGTTCCTTGCAAAAGGGGCATAAGGCACCCTGTGTATCCTGAAAAAATATTACACCCTATACTTCAGGTCTAGCTTCCTTGTAGGAATTTAAAGCTATAGGCACAAATCTTTTTCGTAAATAACATAAGACACACTTTTACAATCTAAAATAAATAAAAAGCATACATATTTTATACTATGCACATGAAAAATTATTTAGTTGTGTTAAAGAAAAGATAATATTTTTAAAGACTGAATTTTATTTTCCCTCCATTATAAATAATATGAATATGAAAGTTAGATTAATGTAGTCAGGAAACATTAACAAATAAGCAATAAAAGTTTTGTATCGATATCTTTTATAGCTTTTGAGAAACATGCACCTAAAGTATGAAAAATCAAGGTTTTGGGAAATCACGATCAAAGATTAAGCACATTCTTTTTAAATTAGACATACTCTCAGAACATGTCTGCGAGTCAGTTTGAGTCAGTTGTCTTGTCGGCATGTTGGCCATAGTAGCTCAAATGGTTAGAGCGGCTGGACGGAAACCAGAAGATCCGTGGTTCAAATCCCGGCTATGGCATTGAATTTTTCAGTCTGGCTTATACTGGTATTGTTCGAAAATTGGGGGATGAAGCTCAATACGTTTCATACCGTTGAACGCTAAATGATTCGGGCTGCACAAGGCATGTGCTTACTTGCAGTTTAATTTTATCAAGTTACTCTAGTTCATGTTCCGTCTGGAACCAAAAGACACGTTAGGAGCTGTATAAGGTATTAATTTATGCACAAAGGAAGCTTCGATACCCTCTTAGGAAAAATTACTTGGGTGAAAGTGCTGGGCTTTTCCATTACTCCGTAGAGGGAAAGCAAGTGACTTCAACAGTTGTTGGAACCTTTTACGCCTTAATTAAACAAGTTCATTTCATTGAGGGCCTCTGATGCTTTAATAGTACGCTAAAAAGAAGGGAGAAAGGGGGAGAAAGAGCTGATGTGTACATAGGCGCTTGGGAACTCTCCCTGTCAAACTTCTGTTTACTCTGAAAATAACTCACCTCTACAAAAGATAACATAGAGAACTGATTTGACTACCAAAATGACTAAGAGAGCTGAATTTAATGTTTTAATCATATTATTTTACACTTTTCGCTCACAAAAATTCAGCCAGACGCGTATGCGTGTATATGGATATGCGCGCGCACTCTGGAGGCAGGAATGGAGAATGAGTAAGTTATTACGTGGCCCTTATTGTTTCAACAGCAATGACAATTTATGGCCGAGCTATTTAAATTACAAATCCGCTAAACATCCCAAAATCACAAACCATGCAGACGACGCGTTGATTTAATGCCTATTAAAATATATATCAAAGTGTACTCATGCACTTATTTAATAGAAATGTATGGGGCATTTGGCAACCGCTCGTACATTTGATGGTTTCGGGGCAATATTTTCCTAGTTTAGGACTGATAACGCTACGCAGGTAAAGTGTAAGTGATTCGTTAGGACTGTGGGACATTTAAAACTAAAATGTTTGCTTTATGTACGTTTCTCTTTCATGCGGTGCCCGTAATTTACGACAGCTAAAAAGCTGGCGCCCTATATTATTTTTTATCATGGTTCTACAAATTATTCATAAAAATATTTTTGATTGTCTTTTATGGATAGGTAACATGATAGCCTATATTTTCCGGGATCGCGGGTTATAATATGGAGGGCTAAGGATGCCTTTTCTGGCGTAACCTTAGTATGGGTTGCTCCAGAAGTGAAGTAAAGTTGGTGGTCGGTTTCGTATATTTGTAGCCCGTAAAAGAACCTCAATTCTGACAAAGTGCCTTCTAAGAATGTAAAGCGGTCTTCTTCTAATACAGAACGAGACTCCGATAACCGTACAGTTACGAGGATAGGTAAATAGCAATTCAATTTTTTATTTTTACTAAAACTTAATATTTCTATTCTTCATGTCAGTCAAGATAAGCCCTTACACAAATATCTTTTTCGCACGTTTTATTCTGGGTACAAGTAGGTTAAAGATTAAACTCAGTTATGTAAACGAAGGACACTACATGCCAGTTAGTCTTCCCATGAAATGATGGATAACAAATGAATAACAGCAGCACTTTAAAATTTCAAAACCATTCAAAAGATTCAAATCTACGAGGGATGTTCAATAAAAATGATCATAATTTTTTGCACTAAAATACAACTTTATTATATTCTGTTAGCTTAATGTGAAACAAACATGCCGTAATTGTTTCACTTTTGGTACTCCCGGTTCCTGCCTGTGAGAACCAGGCAAGTTCAGACATGGTCAATATCGCCTACCGCTGCAATTGAGGTAACATGCGAGGAACAATATGCGGGTTTGAAATTCTGGTTTCGTCTCAACCAATCTTCAGTTGAGGCCTATACAATGTTACAGGAGGCCTATAAAGACTCTGTTCTTCTCTAGAGCACAGCTCGGAGTTGGTTTAAATATTTAAAGAGGGGAGAAAATCAATTTGAAAGGAATATGGAACTGGTACACCAGTTACTGCTCTTACGGAAGAAAACATCAACACTGCTGCTGCCATTATGAGAGAGGATCGACGAATTACCTTAAGACCACTTTCTGAAATACTGAACATTTTATTCGGTGCCACCCACACGTTGGTGACAGAAACATTACACATGAGACGTGTTTGTGCGTGATAGGTTCCAAGACTTGATTCCCGAACAAAAGGACATTCTTATGCAGGTGTGCATGCAGTTAAAGTTGATGTTAGAGAAAGATCCGGAGTTTCTTTCAAACGTAATCACTGCGTTGAAACTTGGCTACATCATTTTGATCCTGAGAACAAACAGCAAAGCTCAGTGTGGAAATATTCTTTATTACCAACCCCTAAAAAAGCAAAAGTGGTTGCTTCTGCTGGGAAAGTTATGGTCATCTCATTATTTGATATTCATCGAATGGTTTATTAACATGTTTTACCTACACACACATCAGTAACTAGACAATAATACAGGATTTCCTGAAAACATTGCAAGTCCATATTAGGCGCAAAAGACCACATTTCCGTGAAGCAGGCTGGATGTTGCACCACGATAATGCGCAGCCGCATATTGCCAATGTTGTTGCTGAATATCTTGCAAAAATCAACGTGAAGTGCATCCCTCCCCCTCCCTATAGTCCGGATTTAGTCCCATGTGACTTTTTTCTATTCCCTAACTTGAAGAAACACCTTCGTGGGAGGCATTATCCATCATCGGAAGCAGTGGTGAGGGCTTCGGAGGCGATTTTGAAGGATCTCTCAAAAATAGTTTCCAGCATGTCTTTGAAGACTGGCAGAAACGCTGGGACAAGTGCATCGCATTCAGGGGAGACTATTTTGAGAAGCGCCATCAAAATTATCAGGATGAGTACAGGTACTTTGTCAAAAAAAATTGTGATCATTCTTTATTGAAGAGACCTCGTATAATATCAAATATCCCGGAAATGAATGATGCTATAAATTGTGTGTGTTAAAATGTTTTCATTTTGGTAGTATGGCTTCCTTTATTACGCACGTGGGCGTTTTTCTAAAAAAAATATTTTTCTGAAACCAGGTATCCAAAACTGGCATTTCCGTTGAAATATTGGCATAAAATTTTTTAATTGAATACAATACTTTCTCTATATGAGGATTTGCATTGCTACCACAACCAACAACTACATACATTTTTTAACATTCTTAACTTACTCTACTGGGTGTTAATGAACTGTACCGAAATATTTTAAGAGCAAGTGGGGATATCTTTAACAAGTAATTTGGCCTGTTGGTAAGTTACGGCTATAAATTTCTAAAGTGATAGTACGCCACTGCAAATGATGATAACGCTTGAGCGCCCTAGGCAGAAAATGAGGAGCCGTGTCGGAGCATTTCATTTGGCGCAATGGTTATAACATAGCCTTCAAGTGAAATGTAAACGAGTTCGAGTCTCCTTTACTCTTTTGTTTGGTAGTTTTTTTAATAATCTAAGCTTTTAATTTTTGTATAAATGCATGTATTTTACGGAGTAATTTCACTTTGTCAGCGCCATTAACTTACATAAAATAAAAATTAAATGCAGTTCTTTTGCGTTAGGTTTATAGGAACTGCTCGAAAAGGCGACCTGCAATTTCAATGCAAAGTTGGCAGCGGCGAAGGAACGACTGGACACTGTCCAAAATAACTTGTGTATGTTGAATAACTTCATATTCTGTAATTATTCGGACAGTTAGGTTCTCTTTTGAGGCACGTGTTAAAAAGACGAAGAAAATACAATTACTTACACGACAGGAACCGAACCAATGACTTTGGTACAAAAGTTTTCGGCGTTACGGATTGGGAAAACAGAAAAATTATAGAAATTCCACTAGAATAGGCTACATGATGCATGGAGGCATTTAATCGCTGTTCAGTGTCGCAGTGGCAGGTGATTAGTTAAGGGGTTGAAGGATCTTTGAGGCATTAAATCTTGGGAATTTGGCATTATATCTTCTAAAAATCGATATTTTTATACTCGGGATACTAATAGTATAATACTATTAATACATATACTCGGCCCTACTAATAGTAGCAGGAATTTGGCCTATTGAGTATATCATTAGGTTAAGGGGTGCAACTTATTGGCTAAAGAAGGAAGAATATGGGAATGTTCTTAAAATTATGGGAATAAGATGCAAAAATAAGAAAGAAGTGAAACATTATTTATTACAAGAATGGCAAGAAGAGTGGGATAATGCACACGTAGGAAGAAGAGTACATGATTTATTTCCGGGCATTAAAGAGAGGCTAAAATTGGAACATATAAAACCAATAAAAGGATTTTTTTTTTTAAATTTGTTACAGGACATGGCCCATACAATGTGTATTTAAAAAGAATAGGGAAGAAGTACTCAGATTTATGTGAGCAATGTAAATGTTTAGATTCGCCTGAACATGTTATTTTTGAGTGCAATAAATACAGTGAACTAGTAGAAGACGGTCGAAGGAAACTTCAAGGAAAATGTTTATGGAACATCTTAAGAGATGCAGAAGATTATGCACTTTTAGAAAATACGTCTCAAATAATATCCGTTAAGGCGTTGGAGGAATATATATCCCGCGACAAAATATTTCAAGAAAGAAACGTAAGAACATTTCAATCTATGAGAAGAGAATATAACTTAAGAGATCGTCGGAGGGAAATAGGACCAAGAGAAACTGAAGATACATATTACCAGACTTGAAGACCTGATTTAAGACGCCAATAATGGACATCAGAAAGAAGACAGAAAGACCATAGACAGAAAGAGAATATTAGGAGAGTGAAGATATATATGGAGAGTATCAGAGCGGACAGATACAACTGATTATGCAGAAGCGGAGAGATGACTACCCGGATGTTTGGAACATACAAACCAGCTCCATCTAATGATGCCAGTTCCTTTAGGAGATGGATACCAGTGGGAGGAAGCTTTGGATACCAGTTGCAGAATAGGAAACTTTAAAACTGTAGCAAACAGTCTTTCGTAGCTTGTTATAAGAATTAAAGCTGTAGTAGAAATGTAGATTTGATTTATATTGTTGAAGTAGAAGTAAAGTAGAAAAAAGACTGCTTTAGATAGATTATATTTGTAAGGTTACTGAAATCCAGTAATCTTTAGGTTTAGTTAGTTCGTTAAGGTAGAAAGTAGATTATATCAGCAAAATTTGTAAATTGTTTTGTGAAATCTGATTTAGAAGTAAATAAAGTTAAAAATGAAGTTTGCATAATAAGGACTGGTATAGATTCCAGAGTCCGGACTATTAGATATGCAGATTTTATTTCATTTTATTTTTTATTTATACTCGGGAAATTATTTTAAAGACGTTATAATCCAGTAATTTCATCTACGTTGTTTAAATACCAACTCATCAGTATCTGATGCCAGTTAGGTTTAACACAATTAAGTGCGTTATATTTAGCCACAGAACAATGCATTGCCTATCTCAGTTTGGTTATATTAATCACTTATACAATCGGTGAAATTATTTCGATGTACTTCATTAACATCCTGTATATCACACGTCTTTCTTTCACTCATTGATTAACTTCGTTCACATCACAAACACTTCCAACAGCTTGTAACGATTTCTTCTACAACATTTTTAAAATACATCTAGAATAACAAATACCAAAACAATAGAAATGTTTTGGGGATGAAAAAAGCAACTGTTTCAAATTTTTGGGTAGAGTGCAATACATTCTTGTATATGCCGTGTGAAAGTTACAGATCATGTTTGTAATAACTGATTCCATTTATCAATTCTCCACTTAGCTTTCTGTTAAGTCATGCATTGCCTCTGAGGGAGACAAATAAAACGACTAAGTGCAATAAAGAGTATTACAAAGCTTTGGGATAGGTGATAGCCTTCTATCATATCGTGCAACTTGACTCATTCTTTCAATAGTAATTTCAACAGAGTTCAGCTTTGTATGATCAAAATAAGAGCAGAAGCAGAACTTCAAAAATAAGAAGGATGTTATAAGTTATGACTGTTCTAACTTTCAAATAGAGTTGAAACATGAAGTTTCTGCAATAAAAATAAACGCAAGACAGGGATGACATTTCTGCTGGTGGTGGAAGGCTGCAGCCAGAAGTAGTAAAGTGATGCAGACTTAATTAAGTGTTGTAGTTTCGCTAAAGTAGGAAAGATAGAAATAGTTGGATGTCTGGTAGTCATCATAAGTTTCTACGAACTTAAACATCTCTTTAAAATGCTCGCAAAAATGACGAAGAGCTAATATTACTTTAGAAAATAATTCCGCTCCACTCATCACTAATAACTCCTTCGCCTTATTCTTCTCTATAAGAGAAAATGGATTTTAGAGAATTTTGCTTAGTTGTAAGCAAGTCTCAATTAGCCACGGAAATCATCAAGAGAATAATTTTGGTGTGTCGCCGAGGCTTCACACTGAGCACGCTAAAGTGCTTACTAGTGTCAGTTGAAGCATAGATCATCATCATGATCATGATCATCATGATCATGATCATCATCTTTCATGCTTTAGGCATTACTGCCTGTTGCAGTCTACATAATTTTATTGGTCCCACCGTTTTCTTGGTCTTCCTTTGCTCCTATTTGCTACTGGTCTATAGTTCATAAAATAGCCTGGTAATCTTTCTTTCTCCATTTTTGTACATGGCTTATCCATTTGTTTCTATATTCTTGTACTCTGCCATTTAGGTTGTAACCGCAGTATCAGGCAGCGATTAGGAGTCGGCGAATTAATCGAAGTCAGATAATTAAAAAAGAAGATAAATTAAAAGAAATGCTTTGCTAAACTAATATAACAATCTAGTTATAATAATATGAAATTATAATGGATAAGAAGCTGAATTATAATCTTAGGTGCCCTGCACCGTGACAAAATGTATGATTTGAATAGAAGTACATGTAAAGCAATCTTTCTATGGCAGAGAAGACTGCCATTGTCTTAGAGTGACATAATTAACTGTTTGTAATTCACAATGACTTCAACTCTTCTTTCCTCACCGTATATACAGAAAGATAATACAGGATGTTTTTGAACTACATCGAAATATTTTTAGAGCGAGTGGAAATATATTAAACAAGTAATTTGAGATAGGGGATTTACGACCTCTTAGTTCAAATGTAGAAGTTAGAGCTGTAAGTTTCTAAAGGGCCAGTACGCCACTGCTTATGAAGGTGCCACATGAGTTCACAACACACGAAAATAAAGAGTTGGGGCGGAACACTCTCTCTGGTGCAATGGTTATGATTAGGGAGAGGGATTTTAGTAAGAAAACAGAGGAATGCTATTAACAGCTCTGAGTATAGAGGTCAGGTAGCGTGAGGTTTGAAGGATAGGCACGCCCATCCCTACACAACTACACAGTTTGGGCGACTGTCGTATTTATTCTTTTGGGTGCATTTCGATAGGCAAGAGCGAGAGAGCCAAGACAATATGCTGAAAGCCACGAATATTCACACATCAAAATCATCATCACAGTTGCCGTTGTTTGCGGAGGAATTTGGCAGGGAATATTTCTTCACAAATGGCGAAACCATTACGTAAATCGAAATGCTTTTTATAACCTACAGGTTACCAACAGCTAAACAGTACATTCGTTGTTGCTACCCCTGAGTCCTGTTGCTTCTACATTTGAAACAGGGTGTGCTGTGTACTGCCGTCCGCGGAGCTGTCAAGTTCGCTTCCACTTCTCTGCTTCTTGAAACCCGCCAAGGATCCGGTCTTTCCCTGTAACTACCGATCCATCAGCATTCTCCCAGTGCTCTCGAAAATTTTCGAGCGACTGCTCCTAGCCCGCCTTACACACCTTTTTGAGGACAGGCAACTCCTCCTGGATCATCAGTTTGGCTTTTGGCGGGAGCACTCCACGACCTTGCAGTTTCTCTGACTGGTTGACAGGGTAACCCTGGGTTTCCAAGAAAACCTCAAAACCATCGCAGTCCTGTTGGATGTGGAAAAGGCCCTTCCGACCACTTGGCATTAAGGTCTACTGTACAATCTCAAGGAAGTTAACATCCCTCCTCCCTATCTCGCACTGATCAGCAGTTTCCTTAGGGATCGCACGTTCAGGGTGAGAGTGGAAGGAAAGCTTTCCAGTGTCAGACCCATAGCGGTTGGAGTGCTGGAGGGTAGTGTTCTATCACCGCTGCTCTTCGCGGCCTAGATGTCTGACTTTCCCACAGAACCACAGAAAATTACGTGCCAGTATGCGGACGATGTTATCATAATGGCACGTAATAAAAATGTCAAGTTCTGCTCCCCGCTACTGCAACGACAGCTCCGAGTGATCGGCCGCTGGAGTGAGAAGCGGAGGATGGCAATTAGTCCAGGGAAGAGTTCTGCTCTTCTAATGGCTAAGGTCCTACGCTGGCGACGGATGGAATCACTGAGGTTGCGGCAGAGGCACATCCCTTGGGTTACCTTGGCCAAATACCTGGGTTTCCTGCTTGATCGCGGGCTAAACTTCACTCCCCACGTCAGGGCCAGGGCCGGACTAGGTCATACTGCACTCAGGCAGATATTCCCCATTTTCAAATCCAAGATGCCCACACACCTCAAACTGCGACTGTATCGGGCGATTATTCCACCCATGATTCTGTACGGGTGCGAAATCTGGGGATTGGTGGCACCGACCAGCATCTGCAGATCGTGCAGGATAGGGCATTAAGAATGATCTATGATACTGGGCGCAGATTTCCTACTCATATCCTACACGAATACTTCCAAATCCCATATATAGTGGATATGGTAAGAGAGAGATCTCGAACCCTCCACAATAACATTTCTGCCCATCCTAAACAGTTGGTCAGCTCTCCCGAAGGATGCCATGGACTATTAGCCTATGAGTATGTCCGTCCATCTCACCAAAAACCTCAGATCCAGAAATAGGTATAGAATCACTACCTTCACACAGTTTCCTACCCCCTCTGATCGTGCTGCCTGCACTCTGACCTCCTTCAAGCGGGGAGACCAGGTGAAGGTGGCCTTGGGAATACATACCGCAGGCGGCAACCTGAGCGGCTTTAACCCACAGATCAGAGAAACCTATACCCTGACACAAACGCTTGAGACAAACAACATCTTCAATACCTCCCAGATAAAGTCGCACTAAGCGGTTAGGTGCTGTGGCGAAAACACACCACTCAGGAAAACCTGAGTGACCCGATTCTTCTGCTGGTCGGTGCACTGTTAACTTGACACAATGACATTAGCACTCAAGTGAAAGGTAAACGAATTCGTGTCTATTTCGCTTCTTTTTTGTGTTTTTTATTTTCTTTGTTTGTTTGGCGGTCTTTTAATATTTTTGTCTAAGCCTTTAATTCTTGTATAAGTGTATTGTATGCATTTTACGGAGTAATTTCCTCTTGTCATTGCAATTAATTACAGTTCTTTCTAATAACGGTTGAATAATACTAAATACTTTCACATGTGCATATACATGGAAGATGGTTTAGATGGTGAACGAACTTATATAAAATGAAAAAAAGAAATCGTGCACATTTGTTAGTTCAGAAAAGCTGTACACATTCATGTTGTCCAATAGGCAATTCTCAACACACTAACTGCAGTGCCCCGAATCAAGGAAATCATAGTGTTACTGCACTGGCCAATCAATTTCACGTTCGTAGATACGAATGATGCCATTTATTCCTGTTAGGATTTACATATTAAAAAGACGAAAAAATAGCTAAATGCCAGGAACCAAACCAACAATCTTGGGAACAGCAGTTTTCGGCGTTACAGTTTGGACAGGCAAAATAATTACTGAAACAGCACTAGTGTAAGCTACATAATGCAAGGAGGCAGTTAATCGCGGTTCATTGTCGTATTGGCAGGTGATTAGTTCGTGATCTGAAATATCTTTGAGGCGTTAAATCTTGAGAACCCCATATCGAGCTACTAACAGTCGTACTTCTATATTCAGGAAGCAATTTTAAAGACATTCTAATCCAATAACTTCACCCACCTTGTTTAAATACCAACTTATTAACATCTGATACCAATTAGGTTTAACGTAATTAACTGCGTTATGTTTAGCCGCAGGCGGTGGAATGGCTATCTCAACTTACTTAACTTGCTTGTCACTTCCACAATCACTAAAAGTATAACATTGATATTCTGCTATCAATTGACAGATTATCAGTTCCATGTTATATAAAATGATGTAAAATATGAGACAGAGAAGATATCTATAAAAGTTGTTGATTTTCTTTTTCAAATTACTGTGTACATTTTCATCTAGTTTGCGGTTTATACCCCCAAAATTGGTGTTGGCATTGACCCCTGAAAATGTAATACATTTACTAGAACACCCTGACCTTTCCAATGTATTAAAACATAACCTACTACAGTTTCAGAGGTATCGTTAGGGCTCGATTTAAGTTTTGTTGTTGTGCCATTTGATTTTAATCAAAATACTGTATAAACTTGGAAATTAAATTCAAGCGATCAGAAGCAGAAATTACTAACCCACTGTTTCAAAATTGTGCAGATGAGTTCCTCAAAGTTTTCAAAAGTAATTTTAAATACCAAAATAGTAATACAAATTAAAAAGTTTTATGTTATGGGTCCATTTGGAGGTACATTGTACTGTGTTGAAGTATTTCGCACGGTTTGACATATGTAGCATGTTTGACAGGATATTTTATTATTAGGACTGAACTTTTAATTTCAAATGGATGAAAACTTGTTAAGTCACTTGACTTAACAGCTTCTGATTCTTAATGTTAGAGCTTTTCCATTATACAATATTATCATATGTGGCTATGAATAAACTATTACTTTATTTTTCCAGTACATCTTTACTATCCCAATACATCTCTATCGTTATGCACTTCATGGATTGACATACAACATTGTCATCAAAACATCACTCCATCTCTACTACATCTCTTCCACATGTCATTATGTCATAAAATGTAGTACCTTCTGGCAGAGTGACATGTTCCAGTATTACTGGAGCAGTAGTGAACGAACATCATAATATTTTGCCTTTTTGATCTTCCGAAGCCCATTTGGTGTGTTTTTCGCATTATCGCATGCCTTGTGTAAGGCTTGCAACCTCATTCCTCTCCTCAAAAGAGACTGGGGAAGACATTGTGTGACGAACTTCTGGTACACATTCTCTTTGGACTTACACATCCCGGATTAAGGTGAATTCAGGAACTCTTCTTATAAGGAAATGGTCGAGGGCATCTTTGAAGTAAAAAGCCTCAACAACTGGAGTACCATCATGTTTCCCGTTATCGGCCAGTGGAAGTTTGACATGGACAGCATCAATGAGCTTCTTCTGTAGTGAATCTTTGATCAGTTTCACCCATGTGGAAGGGACTAAGTCTTTATCCATCGATCGTCTACTTCTCAATATTGCCGAAAATTCTGTCAATAAGCATGAAAGAGTGACCTCGTATTGGGAAATAACAGATAAACTTTCTGAAAAAGCACTTGAAGAATGTCTAAAACTGTCTAATGTCTAAATGTCTAATCTAAAATGTATCAACTGTTGATATCAAAGAGCTTGGGTGGCACAGTGTAGTTGCACCACCAAACGGCTAATGCGGCAACTACTTGAATTAACAACATCGAACTCGAAAAGGCTGACTTAACAGCTTTTATTTCTGAAACTGATGCCCATTCAACATGCCAGGGTCATAATATGTTTGACCTAACATATTCTGATCCGTAAATCTTTTAGCACTATTACAGAACTGGCATTCAGAGTGCTTATCTGAGTGCTTCAATTGTTCTTTAACACCAACCATGTGTAGGCCCAATTTTGGACAGGTGGAGTCAGACTGATAGATCCAAGGTCATACTGAAACGTTAGCCATGGTAGCTGAATGATTAGAGCAACCGGATCCATGTTCAAATCCCGGCTATGACATTGAGTTTTTCAGTCTTACTCCACCTGTCCAAAATTTGGCCTCACACGGCTGGTGTTAAAGAACAATTTAATTTCCATGTTTCATTTCCGCGATTACTTTTATATGTAACTGCATCAAATCAATAAATAACCCTCAAACACGCAATAGTAACTTCAAGAGCATTAGACACTTCAACATTATTCACTAAAGGTTCAGTTTTTGTACTCCGAAGAAATTCTTTGGCGACACTGGAATTAATTATTATAACATACCTTTATTAGCAATGGAAACGTTTACGAAACACGAACATTACGCGCGTCTCCAAATTCATTCCTTCCCTTCTCTAAACTAGGATATTGTTGGACAATTTGTAGTAGAAATCAATGAATCAAATCAGTGAAGTAGAAAACACGGACTTGATGGACGCCACGTGCTCCAATACAGGCTGGTAGGTGAGGAATGGACGAAGCGAATGAATTTGCTATGCAAAGAGCCAAGCCAAGAGCCAAAAGCAGGTCGCCCGGCTTCTCCCGGGTGGAGGGCAACACGCCACGGTACCTATCCGCTGTGCGGATTTACCCGTGCGGTATTAAAAGGTATAGTCAGTCACGCGAGCTTGCCTTGTCGTTGTGTAAGACGGCGCGGTTGGTCTCTACTGATACTTCTGGTGCCGGGGTGTACCTCCGATGAAGAGGAACAGTGCCAGTTCCACCTCACTTTGGGCTTTCGCTAGCGATACGTCAAGCAGAGGGGGAACCAGAAGCGAGAGGCCAGATGGAATTTGGCTTTTAATTTTAGATTTGTCCAGGTGGGTCGCACGCTCTCGGGCGCAGCTGCAGGTGTCACCCTTCTAGCCACGACCAAGGTGCGGTGTAAACTGGTAGTGATTGGGGATGAAGGAGGATGAAGGCAGACTTTACCACCCAAGGGCATCCTTGGGGAGGCGGTAGCTCCTCTGTCTCCTAGAGAGACGGTGGTCATATTGACCCAATTTGTTCACCAGCTGGTTTGGGTGAGATGTGATCTTGGCATACAACGTGCGCGCTCGTTCACACACGACGTCCTCAACGTAGGGTATGCCAGACTGATTGTAGGAGGTGTGATGGAAACCTGCGGTCGGTACTGTAGATCATCCTTAAAGCCCTGTTCTGCACGGCCTGCAGCCTGCGGAGGGTGGTATGAGCCACCGAACCCCAGACATCACATCCGTACAGGATCAGAGGCGGAACGATCGCACGATACATGGCCATCACCCCACAGAAGAGCCCGGCTCTAATGCTCTGCTATGCAAGGACGCGACACGATTTTTCATTTACAGAACTCCTCTAGGAAGCAATGGTGCGGCGAGTGAAAATAGATTGCAAACGCACTCTAATTTTACTAATTTGTGTTCCATCTGCCATGTTGTGGTAATGTTGTATTGGAAAATTCAAAATATTTAGTTTAGAAACCACGTGGAAAAAATACAAAACCCAAAAAGGACATTTACCGATTTTCTAAAATTCCGCCGGAACACAACGGAGAAATCTACTAAAACGAGCATATGTCCGGATTAATCCGAATATCTGCTCACCCTACCAAAAAATTATGGTCTGACATGGAATAATTTCTGATATATTTGTGGGACATTATTTCACGGAACTGTAAATCGCGGGGAATTATTGAACACCATTGTAAAGTTACTGGATGGTATGCCACAGAATCTACTGTTAAGAATGTGGATTTAACAAGTTGCGGCCAAGGCACATTATGCTTTGACTGTTCATCGGAAAGTAAATACGTTCGGTGTGTAATGGATTGGACGAGGTGGCCCTCAGGCGTGGCCTCCACATTCCTTGATTTTTTCTACGGGGTGTGTGGAGCAGAAGGTTTAAATGAGTGAAACAAATGATCGTCTATACTATTCAAAATATTCCACCTGAAACACCTTTAAGAATGACAGAAGAATATAAAGATAGAATGAGGTACACTCTTGTTGCATGTTGTACATGCAGGGAACATACATTTAAAGAAATAATCATTTATTTTAGCTATGTTTGACATAAACTAAAATAATGATAAATCAGTAAATAATGTCATAATTATACAATACTACATTATCCAGTTCGTAATTTGTGAATGAATTTTTGTGTTACCGATATTTAAGTTAAATGTAAAGGCTATTTTGTTTAGTTTGTATATAGAGAATTGTCTGATGAACTCAATATAGTTTGGTCGCTTGCAAAAAGTGGCGTCTTTACGTTATAAGTTACACAGAAGCTAACGAAAAATGTTCTTCTTATGACATGATTGAGGCATAAATAACAAATAAAGCACAACATATATTATTTTAGTAAATAATAGGACAGATAAATTAGCATCAAGAGAGACGGAGAATAAGCGATGCTACACAAACATATTGGAATGCCAGGAATTGCCATAGGCATTGTTATTGTTATTGTTTGATGTAGGTGTTGAAACCTAAACAGGAATGCTAGTGTTTCCCTAGGGCAATTGCACGTGATCCCATGGGTCGCTTTGGTACAGCCTATTCAAAGATGAATACTGCCGAGCAGTCGATTACTATTGACAGCAAAAGCCAAAGCTGAACGTATAAAGGTATGCAGGTATAGTAATGTCACAAACACATTGGAGCTGTATTGCAGAGACGTAAACAATTAACACCAAATTTTGGTTATTTATCTTATTGTCATGTCTCTGATACTGAATATTTAGTGTGACTAACTCTCGAGTAGTCGCGAGGGCTACATATGTAACCCTTCCATTTTGGTTTGGAAGTGCATATCTTCTGCTTTTATGGTGTTGGGGGTTTTGGTAGCTTCTTGACGCAATGTGTTCAAAGTGGTCAGTTGGCTATAATATATTTTAGCAAGAGAGTATTTTTGTTATTTGCAATTATACTCAGCTGGGCTACATATGTAGCCCGCGTGACCACTAACGTAACAGTTGTTGAAATGGCTGCTAAGTGAAAAGTTTGTCGTAGGGAGTTCTTGAGGACAACTTGATAATTACATAGTGTCTTAATGAAGCTCTAAATGAAAGTAATGAAAGTAATTTTGAACTTGACGACAATCATGAAGGAGAAGAGGATTATCTTTCCCCAGATGTGCATTACTCAGACACAGAGGAAGCAAGTGATGAAAATAAAACAGGAAATGAAGCAACCGACGGTGAATCCACATCAGTGCGATCAATGCTATGTATAATTTTTTTTTTTTTCAAATCAGAAGTATAAGAAAATCAAACGACGTTTGTTTCTTGAAACAATATCCTGGGAGCTCATAAAGTCTCAAATAGCAAGAAGAGCAGAACTGAAAACTATTATATCAATCCAAGAATACGTGCTAAGATTCTTCTCGAAATTGACGACGTTCGCAGAACACAACTCACACAGCCTGGCAACAAGTTAGGGAGGTGTTACTTATGTGGAAGAACCAAGGATAAATCTGTCAGGTAGAGTTGCAGCATGTGTCAAACAAAGATTTGCAATAATCATTGCACGGCGTTGTGTAAAGAGTGTCTACAAGAAGAATTGTAAACCAAACCGTAATTTTGTACTTGTGTCATATTTTAAGTCTATTACTAGACATTCATACAGTGATTGTTGGAGCAATGTAAACACTTCATACATTCTATATCAGACATTGTTGTTTTCATGTTATTAACTTGATAAATATGATTGAGGAATGTAAAGGAACACTTTAAACGAGTTTACCGTATAATTTAGACGATAAATAGTATAATTTAATATCTCATTAACTTGAAACAGTTCTTAGACTCAAGTTGAATATAAGTAAATAGTATAAAGAAATAAAGGAATATCCCAGAAGGTTATTAAACAATTATAAAAATGCATAAAGTAAATTTTATACGGTCTACATATATAGCCCACGCGACCACTCACGTCACAAAGCATCACGCGACTACTCGAAGGTTAATACTTATATAAATTTCAGACTACAAAAAAGTAGAAAGATTTCGAATTAACATTTCTTTCTATACACTATATTAATTTTCAATAAATTTAGTTTAAAAATAAGGATTTTAGGTGTCATCTTCAGCTAGGGCTGCCAGATTTCCAAGGAACTAAAACGGGGTGACTCATTTTTTAAATCATTTTTTAAACTAAGAAAGATAAATTGGCAAATATATTTTACTTATGCTGAATACATAAATATTAAATTATGCAAATTATTAACCTTCCAAGTGCTCTTCAATCCGACATCTACATTTAATTGTACTTCACCGAATTCTTGACATTTTTTAATAACTCCACATTACATTTTGCAGAATTATAAAACTCTGAACATGATTTACTCTCAGAGTTTACTGTCACCTGAAGCTCTTACTTATTGTGTTTCACTGCATGATAAACTACACCAAGTTCACACGCTGTGATATTGTCATATTCTTATTTATTGTTCAAATTAACAACATAATTCGAAAGTTTATTTCCAACTCCGGGATTACATTTTTCCTTGATTAGATGTCCCTTATAACGTTTATGCTGCCTCAGGTCACATTGTCCACCACGTGAAATGCTGAAATCTTTCCTGCACTGGTACAAAATTCCCAATTCTTGTCCGATGCCGGCTTTATCCACGGAAATATATCTTCCCATTTCTTGAGATATGTTTGATTATGTTTTGTCTTCAATTTCTTCCTTGGAGGAGTCTTTTATGGATTTTCTTCACCCTCAAGCATTTTCCAACTATCGCTGTACACGATTAGCAACAATTTAGGCTCAGCTTCCAACAACCACGCTTAAAATAGATTTACAACATAGAGTAGAACGGTAACGGAAGTGGAACTGAAAGGAACTGAAAGCAACTGAAAGGCAAAATCAGAGAGATATTAAATTCGCTTATTATCGCTGGTAGAAACGTCCTGTTCTGCTGCTACATGACGGCACACACATGTACCTACGTTGATTTAGAAGGCACTTCTGTTGCCAGCATTCGCGAAATGAAACAAAACAGAGTGCCATTTTCCAAAGATATAAACTTTATGGGAATATTTAAGTTATTATATATACTTCAATAATTCGCAGTAGGCAAATAAAAACGGAGAATTGCGTACTCCGGGTAAATAATAAACGGAAGAACGAAATTTGGGAGAGAAAGCGGAGGATTCCGAGAAAAATGGAGCATATGGCAACACTATGTGTAACAAACACTTCGTATTGGTTTCACTCTTGATACTCATGGTTCCCACCTGCGAGAGGTGGGTAAATGAGGCATGTTGGGTATTGCCTAGCCAATAATGGAAGTGATGCTCGTGGAACAAAGTGGCTTTGAAATTCTGCTTTCGTCTCAAAAAATCTTCAAGCAAAGTCTGTACAGTGATCTAGGAGACTATAAAAAGTTTTGTTGGTACAGCATAACTCACCAACTCCCCAAAACGCGAAAGATTTTGCTTGTGATGCGAAAGTTATAGTTACCTCATTTTTATATTCATGCAATGGTTTATCAGTATTGTCGCGAGGTGCCTTGGCAAGAGACGGAAAGAGAAGCGGGGAGTGGGGGACACGGATGGCGTTAGAACCACGCCTACGCCAACGTGCAGCGCTAATGACTTGCCGAGGAGAGACAGGGTGATGAGAGAAGTAACCAGAAGTTACTGGACTTCGCTAATAGTCGCTGAAATTTTTGTATATAAGTGATGCATTGGACGAGTTAGTCAGTTAGTTCTTGGCAGGAATTGGCAAACAGAGCAGTAGTAGTTAACAGTCGTGTACAGATGTAACGAGAGCTGATGTAAACAGGTGTAATCAGAACGCGATGTGGTCATCGACCTTGGTAGAACGTAATTGTGTAGGTGATGTACTACTGCTAATGTGAGTGTGTTTCTACGCAAATAAAGAACGATTTAAAATTCTGCAAATTGGACTTTTAATTCTACGAACTCACAAAGTCATAGTATGTTGTAATTGCACACAGATTAGTGACTTTAGCAATTCTTTTCATCTCGAGGGCCTACTGGAGTCACGACTCCCCCTCTAATACCGGGAGACATATGTCGCTCACGGATGTTTCCGTTAGGGCCATACCTTATTATTTTAAAAAGGCCCCCCCACTACTGGAATGGACGTGGATAGGCCACTTAAGCGCGTCAACCCCGCAGGAAAGACTACCGAAACACTTCAGTGGGGGCGCCTGGTGATCCAGCACACCTAGCTACTAGCTCTGTTGACTACTACCCGGGACAGTTTAGGCAAGCCTCTGCCCCCTCCTGGGGACCTGAGCCTGACTGGAGGTAAAGTCTGTTTAGCCAACGTGTGTGCAGTTCCCAGTCAAAGGGACTTCAAACGAGCTGACCTCCCCACCCACTAATGACCGTCATAAATCTATCTCCACACTTCAGAAATGGAACACTGACGTTGGGGACCAGTAGCAACCCAGATTTTCTGAAAATGACAGTTGCATGTCTACTCCGCGTGGAGTCTCAGTTGCCAAAGTTCCAACTTCCTGTTATTCTGTTTCATTAGGTGCAAGACGGTGATGTTAAAATGTTGCAACATTGTAGAGGGGACCGTCAGGAGGAGGGTTCATGTTGTAAAACGATTATGAGGGTTCCTCAAAGAAAGCGGCCGCCGTGCACTTGCGTTGGCTAGACAGATTTTACTCAATCTCCCCAATCTCCCATGGGTATCGGGAACCACTGCCCCCCTCGAGTCCAAGCCAATCCGAAAAACTCCGAATTGTAGAGGGGCTCGAATGTTCGGCCCGAGGTTCCTCTAGTGACGTCAGAGGTACCACGAGTGTTTGGAGTTTCCAGCGCTCACACCACGGCAGCTGAAGGGGACGGATCGCCGCCCCCTGTGCAAAAGTCCGCCTCACAAGGTGTACGTCTAGTGACTGATAGGGGTCCACAGCGTTCGCACCACAGCAGGTGTAGGGGTCGGAACCACTGCCCTACGGGAACTTTAACTATACTATTCCGTGCACCTGTTTAACGGTGGTCTTTTGTGCCGCATATGGACTTGCAATGTTTTCAATTAAACAATGCTATCCAAATGTCTTGAAAACATTGTAAGTCCATATGAGGCGCAAAGAATCCCATTTTCCGTCGGATGCACCAATGTAACTCGCGGCCGCAAAATGAAAATGTCGCTGCTGAATATCTTGCAAAAATCAAAGCGAAGCGTGTCCCTCACGCTCCGTGTAGTCTGAATTGAACCCCTTCCGTAAATTGAAAAAAGCATCTTCGTGGGAAGCATCAGAGACACTATGGAATGTTGCGGAGGCGATTTTGAAAGACCTCTCGAAAATGATTTCCAGCAGTTCTTTGCTGACTGACATGCTGGGACATGTGCATCGCATCCAAAGGATACTGTTTTGAGAAGAAAAATCAAAATTATGAGGTTACCAAAGGTATGTAGTAAAAAATGTGACCATTAATTATTGAATAGCCTCATATTAATGATTTTGTTCTAATTTACCAAATGAATCAGCTTTGTATGTAGGTAACTTGATAATTTAAACAACTAAGTTGCTCTTTAGTTTAATTTGTCTAATCACTAGCAAATGAGTGATATCTTTATGAATCAGGATAAAGCGCAGGTCACTCACTACACATCGTTGATGTACCATACAATACTACAGACGGCGAAGACAAATGAAGCAAGAAACAAATGTTAATTTGGAAAGGAAAATTAAGAAAGCAAAATTCAGGCATATGTTGTTGTACCTAGCTTACATTTATTATTTATTAGGACTGAGGGAAGTCTGAAAGACCCTCAAGGCACAGAGGATGCTCTTGTTTGGATTCGAGCCGCAGACCGCACTTCTTTAGCTGCCTAATACGAGCTAAGAAATATTTTCTCCAGCATGTGATCAAAAAAGTTTTATATGATTTATAACATTGTCTCTTAGAAAGGAAAGAATAAAGAGGAAAGAAAGAGCGAGGGGACAAAAGCATTAAGAAGATATAAACCTGACAGATAAATAGGAATAACAGAGGTTTATTTTATGGATACATGCTTTGAGTTTTCCTTAGGCGATAAAGCGAAAAATGAAGTTATATGGTATAGAATGGGAATAGGCCGTTGAAGAATGACAACTCGGCACCGAAGCGGTATGGTCACTTGTAATGTAGGGCAGAGAAGAAAGGCCTAAAGTGGATTACGAGTTTCCAAATGGAAGGAAGAAAGGATATGGAGACAGAGGGGATATTCTTATAAACTAAAGCGGATAAACCCTGGAAAAGAAGTCCAAAAATAAATATACAAAAAGGGAAGGAAAAGCAGAAGATCGCTTTTACAATGGCTGATCACAGGAAGCTTTACGGCCCCCTATAACTAAATGAAACTAGAATAGAAACAAGTCATGTATTATTATTATTATTATTATTATTATTATTATTATTATTATTATTATTATTATTATTATTATTATTATTATTATTATTATTATTATTATTATTATTATTATTATTATTATTATTATTATTATTATTATTATTATTATTATTATTATTATTATTATTATTATTATTATTATTATTATTATTATTATTATTATTATTATTATTATTATTATTATTATTATTATTATTATTATTATTATTATTATTATTATTATTATTATTATTATTATTATTATTATTATTATTATTATTATTATTATTATTATTATTATTATTATTATTATTATTATTATTATTATTATTATTATTATTATTATTATTATTATTATTATTATTATTATTATTATTATTATTATTATTATTATTATTATTATTATTATTATTATTATTATTATTATTATTATTATTATTATTATTATTATTATTATTATTATTATTATTATTATTATTATTATTATTACTACTACTACTACTTTATATATAGTTTTCCTTGTTTTCTCGGTTATATTTTTATGTTACTTTTCTGTATGTTTACACATATACACAATACACGTCAGCATCATGCGCAAGGTGAGACTCGAACCCGCGACCGTCTACGAAGACGAACGCCAGAGACATCCGCTCCAGCGATTCCGAGCACTTTCATCGAATACACGCAAATGTTCTCGTTTGCAGTATCCGTGAACTTGTTTTTGAAAACAAGTAAATGTTCTCGATCTTTCTAAATAAAATATTTAATTTTCCTCATTTTTGTCGTTTTTTTGTTGTTGTATTTCTGTATTTTAACACATATACACAATATAAATAAATACAATACCCATGCGGCACTCTGAGGCGGTCCGGCCCGTAGCGAACCACGTCGAGCTCTCCCTTGTGCTCAACGCCTCACAATTAAGGATTGGTGGCGTGAGGAGGTTAAGGAAAGAGAGATTGTAATCGGTTCGAGGTGACATATAGCTCCCGCATGAGAACTCTCATCTGTACTTCAGGAATGGGCGCGTCCTGACTGGCTGTGGGTTAATGATGACGCCTCGGATCTGGTAGACAGAAGGTTACTGTTTTCCTTAGGCTCCTACGCTCGCCACCGTAAAGTCCTCGTCAGTGAGGTTGCTGAGTTAAGCGTCACTGTCAATATTGTGATGTGAAGCACGGAGGCAGTAGCACCGCGTAGTCGAATTGGATATATTTATCGTCCTCCCTATACATTACTCCTTGTGCTAATTCCCACTGCAGAGATTATTAAATATTGCACATTGTCTCTGTTCATGGGGCGGAAGTATACTTCTTAGGCGGCGCCGAATACGCGTCCGTCTCACGTAGAACTCAGGACCGAGGTGTTCTTACTAGCAAAACCTAGCTTCTGCCATATCCTACATGAATATTCCCAAATCCCTTACATAGTGGATATGGTAAGAGAGAGAGAGAGAGAGAGAGAGAGAGAGAGAGAGAGAGAGAGAGAGAGAGAGAGAGAGAGAGAGAGAGAGAGAGAGAGAGAGAGAGAGAGAGAGAGAGAGAGAGAGAGAGAGAGAGAGAGAGAGAGAGAGAGAGAGAGAGATCTCGAACTCTCCACCACAAAGTGTCTGCCCATCCCAACAAGCTGGTCAGCTCTCTGGGTCAGTATGACCACAGAGCTCCTCGCAGGAGGAGATACAAACACCCCAAGGACGCCATGGGCTATTAGCCTATGAGGGGTTCTCTCCATCTCACCATAAATGTTAGAACCAGAAATGGGTCTAGAATCACTACTCTCACACAGTTCCCTACCCCTTCTGGTCGTACTGCCTGCACACTGACGTCCTTCAAGCGGGGAGACCAGGTGAAGGCGGTTTTGGGAACATATACCGCAGGTGGCAGCCTGGGCGGCTTAACCCAACAGATCAGAGAAACCTATGCCCTGACACAAACGCTTGAGACAAACAACTTCTATATCGCCCAGATAAAGTCGCACTAAGTGGCTAGGTGCTATGGCGAAAACACCCCCACTCAGGTAAACCTGAGTGACGCGATTCTTCTGCTGGTCTGCTGTTGCACATATTTTAAGGCAATGTCAAAGTATACAGAAATAAAGCATAAAAAGAATGTGACAGCAGATACTAATATGTTAAAACCAAAAGAAATTAGTCATTACTGGCCACTTGCTTATGTGTGTTAATAATTGTGTTAATATAGCACAATAATACATTATTTTCATTGTCACGCTCACATTAACAGGAGTTTACATATAACTACGCTATATTTTATATGATACGGTGTACTTGATCAATAGTATACCAACATATTAAATTTAAATTTAGTTTCGAAGTTACAACAGTTATTCATTCGTCATAGTTGCATATCTCGTAATGTACACTCCTTTCTCCCACGATTTAGTAATATATATGATCACGTATTGCAATAATCGTTTTGAGGACAGTCCGATATCCTTGGGATGTAAGCAGGTCCATTACCCGTAAACAGTATATTTTATCTATACAGTCAACATGTCCCGACCTATCTGTTAGTAACAGGCAGCGATTAGGAGGCGGCGAATTAATCGAAATCAGATAATTAAAAAGAAGATAAATTAATAAAAATGCTTTGCTAAACTAATATAAAAATCTTGTTATAATAATATGAAATTAGAATGGATAGAGCAATGATTAAAATAGCGGCTGACTTAAAGAATAACAAGGGAAGAATATAATTTAATATAACATATATACTAGCATTCAGGGAAGGAAGATAAATATTCTTGTAAAAATTTGTACACGTCAGTGAGACAGCAAGGGAGAACCGTTATATTCTTTGTGCTAGGAAAAGTGCAATGTCTGAGAACTATAGAACATTTCCAGCGAGGAACGTGTTGGGACAAAGGGCTTTCAAAATGCAGTTGAGCATGAACGCTAAAGGGATTTACTTCGCTGATTTGATAACGATGTATACCGTTACAAACAACTTAGGGTAGGCGTTCCCCAACTCAGGGTGGGCTGAACGTCAATGAGTTAGATGAGTTTTGCAAACCAATGCGAAAATTCGAAATAAATGAGAAACCAATAATAATGTAACATTTGAGAAGGATGAGCTAGTTTGGTCAGGTGATAAAGTTAGAGAGGGAATCAGAATAAGGTTCGAACTGAATCGTGAAGTAAGAAAAATTTACTTAAAAGGTGATACTACGAAAGGAAGGACGTGTTCATGCGCGTTCAGAAGAGAAGCGAAGATTTACAAGTCTGAAATGTAGGGAAGTTAAGAATAGCACAACCAGCATAAGTGGAAGCAGCATTAGAAGTTTATTAGAGCAAAGTAGTCGCCGTATAAAGAAGAAATATAAACCGCGCAGAAGTAACTTTAAACAAATAGTCCAGGGTTTCAAGTAAAATTGAATTTATGTTAGGAATTTTACTAACAGGTGGTCACCGATCCAAGTCGATATAAGCAAACTTAGTAGGAATTAAACCAAATAATTCTGCAACAAACAAAGTGTTATTAATACGAATGAGTGGCCAACAACCACCAAAATCCATTTCCTACAATCATTCACCTGAGGATAAGAGAACTCATAGCTCCAATTAGAACCCAATCAATTTAACACTGTTATACCGGTTTGCCGCATCCTATGCTGTTTGATGTTTAAGAAGTGAATCTGTGGGCACCAATCAGAATCTGTGAAACTGAATCAAGGTCTTCATTCAAATTCCACCTCAGTGCACCTGCACCCAACGAGAACTTCGGACAAAAGGTCTTCGAGAACAGCACTCAGGGCAAACGGAAACTAGAACTTTGCATATGTATTCGAATACACATTCAGATTTCGAGAACATCTCGAGAACTACCAAGAATCGAATGAATCTTTTTTTGTATTCGATTTTGTCCATTAGTACATACAATTCTCCATTATACCTCAACAAGCTCGAATTTCTGACCGAACTACATTGGGCAAACTCACCTCTCCTTATTTTGGAGCGAAATTCATAAACAGAAGTTATTTCTGGCTCTCTTCATTTCGCTGGTTTCATTTTATTTAAATGTAATATGACTCCAGCTAATCACAAAGAGAAGTAATATGTTGAATAGAAACTGAGGTTCTTAAGGTAAATTTGGAAACCTTAGGGGGGAAAGATCAGTACAACGATCTAAGGAATTGGGCCAGTTTTCTGCATGCAAATGTATGTTTCCTGGAATTGTAGAGCGAGAAATCACTGCGCTCATTACGTAAATATCGGCACCTTAATCAAAACCTATCTCATCACAAGCCCGTTTTCATGTTTCGTCCTGATATCGCAGTATGAAGCTAGACCATGCTATCACATACACCGTGTATACCGTCTCCACCAAGATATGAACCCAATAAACCCCAACTGCAAACGCAAACAGCGACAGGTTAACGAGGAATTTATTGGATAAAGATTATCTCAAACTTTACGAGGACTAACCACGGAAGCAAAACGACTATATCACCTTTAGAGAAAGAGATCGCTGACTTCAGCGTCTGCTATGTAGTAATTCACCACTTTAGCAACAATATTCAGAAACTCATAGTTGAGCGATGTTTTGTCTCTGTTACAAACTTGCTAATAATCTGCAGAGTGTTAAAAGGTATTAGAAGATCGTATTTTAAATTTTTAAGTGCAGTGTTTTAGAAATAGAGTTATAAACTGTCGCTAGTCATCTCAACGTACTTCAGCAAATTTTAGCAACAACATTGAAACACTTTTAACATTAAAAAGCGCCAAACCAACTTACTATATTTGGTAAGAATAGGCACAGAAGTTTACAGTTTTTAAAAAAGTAAGTAGAGATGGTGATATGAATGTAACACATTTAATTTGAATAAGAAAGTCTGAAAATCCTGGCTTAATGAGTGTCTCATTTGGAGTGCGGCGTAATAGTTATTGTCGCGAATCCGTATCTACGATCGCGCAGCCTGTTTACACAAAAGGAACTGATTGGCGGGCAGTGTGAAAACCAAGAGCCGGCAGACAAAGATAACCTGCAGATAAAGGTCTGCCGAAACAAACAAACTGAGATAAATGAAAATTTATAGTTACTTCTTGACTGATAGGGACTGTTTGGGTTCTGGTTTACTTTCAAATAATCTAGAAATTATCAGTGAGGTATTTAAAGAGCCAACGACTCCGCAAGAGTCGAGTTGAGTTGTTGTAAAGACATGCAACAAGAGTGTTGTAAACAGAGGAGGTTAAGTAAGCTGATTGTTATTGTCATCGACCTTGGTGTTTTAGGTTGTGATATTTGATGAATTCTGCTGCTACGCACGGTGTTTCTACATAAATAAGGAACATTTAGAATTTCGGCAAATTGGACTTTTAATTCTACGAACCCACAAAGTCACAACTGGTGTCAGGAGTGAAACGTGAACACCTAAGAAGGAGGCACTAGAAAGACTTGGGGAGGACAAGTCCCGCACACCACTTATACATCCCCAGTCGGATGACATGGTCGACAGGTACATCATGACCTTAGAAGAACATCTGAGGAAGGTCGTGGCCAGCCATTACTGAGGCTGGGACGTCAAGGTGCCAGTGTTCTTGCTGGGCTACCGCTCGTCTACACACGACACCACTGGGATGACACCAGCCAGCTTAATGTTCGGTCGAGAGTTACGCCTCCCCTGTGATCTGGCTTTTGGAAGTCCCCCGGACGCAAAACGGCTAGCAACTGAGTATGCGGAGAACCTGGTGGACCATCTCCACGAGATGCATGAGGTGGCTCGTCAGAACATCCAGAAGGCGAGCGATTGCATGAAGACTCGATACGACAGGCAAGCCAACAGCCAAGGGTTTCAGCAAGGTGACCTGGTCTGGTTATATAGCCCTACTCGGACCAAGGGACGATGCCCGAAACTACAACAGCTATGGCAAGGACCGTACCGGGTGGTGAAGAGGATCAACAACGTTGTCTATTGCCCCGAGCGAAGATGTTGGTGGTACACCTGGATCATCTGGCCCGCTACGATGGTGCTGTTCGGGACGACCAGCCTTGAGGTGGGAGCAGAGTCGCGAACCTTTATCTACAATCGCGCGGCTTGTTTACACAAAAGGAACTGATAGGCGGGCAGTGTGAAAACCAAGAGCCGGCAGACAAAGATAACATGCAGATCAAAATCTGCGGAAACAGACAAACTGAGATAAATGGTAGTTTCTAGTTACTTCTTGACTGATAGAGACTGTTCGAGTTCTGGTTTATTTTCGAATAATCTAGAAATTATCAGTGAGGTATTTAAAGAGGCGACGACTCGCCAAGAGTCGAGTTGAGTTGTAAAGACATGTAACAAGAGTGTTGCTGAGTAAGCTGTTTGTTACAGTCATCGACCTTGGTGATGTAGATTGTGATATGTGATGTAATTCTGCTGCTACACAGTGTGTTCCTACGCAAATGAAGAACATTTAGAATTTCGGCAAATTGGACTTTTAATTCTACGAACTCACAAAGTTACAGTATAGTGCGGAATATTACATATTTCGACGAGGAGAGGAAATGATTGGAATATTTACAATGGCTATACAGAGTAGAAGTGAGAGTATGACGAAAATCTCTAATAAATACGTAAGATACGAAGCTATTAACAGTGAAGCAAACAAATATAATAATTTGTAAGTTAAAACTTCACTTATCTTATAAGAAATGGTGATAATTCTTATAAATTCTCCAGAATCGCGACTTAATGTATACTTATACTCATCTTCAGCTGGAAAACGAAGTTGTAGCCATCGTTACTTAAGAGGAGATGTTGATATGTTATTGTTAGTACTACCAAAATCTGAAAATAAAACACATCTAAAAACAGAATCAACTGCTGGTATTTCAAAATTCATTACACGATGTTTGTTTTTAAAAATAAATATATTTTCCCAAACTATTAAATCTATCGGCCCGCCCACCTCGGTAGCATAGATGGCAGCGTGTCTGCCACACGTTCAAGAGGTTCAGAGTTCGAATCTCGGTCAGGGTGAGTTACCTGGATAAGGGGTTTTCCGGGGGTTTCCCTTATCCTTAAAGACGAATGTCAGGTAGCTCTAAGCTCCATGGACCCTGGACACATTTGAGCATCATTTCACCCTGTTTCATTCACCGTCCGATACGACTTAACGTTGGAGGACGTAAAATTACCAAAAAAAAAAATCTATCGAACCATTTAATTGTTTTAATAAGGTCACTTCTGCATTTATTTCATGGTTAAATGACCAAAGATGATCTGCTACGGCCGATTTATCGGTCTGTTTGTACTTAATGTTACGAAAATGTTTTTTCGTTCTGGTTTCTAAATTACGTTTTGTCTTTCTAATATAAACTTTATCACAATAGAAAAAACTAAACTAATAAATACCAGATTTTTATTATTATGAATCTTATCTTTTATAGAGAAATGCAATAAATTTTTAATGCTACATTTATTTTGTGGAGCTAAAGCTATACCAAACTTTTATTTTTTTTTGAAAATGTTTATTAATATAATTTTAAAAGTTTTACTTACTATAATGTTTATTATGGTAAGTAATTTTTTAAAATTATAATCGTCTTTTATTTTTTAAGGGTATAATTTTGTTACATAAATTTGCTGTTTTCAGTAGTTTGATTTATGGATTAATGAATATACACCTGTATAAATATGAATTTAATAAAGAATATAAACACTGCTTTAATTAATGGTTTTAATAAAGACTTTATAAATGAAAAATTTAAGAACTCAAATATAAAATATTTTTGTTAATGGTTATTTAAACTGATATTTCTACCCTTAAAAGTAAAAAGACGATTATAATTTTAAAACATTTACTTGCCATCCTTGGGTTAATAAACATTTTCAATTTTTTTTAAAGAGTTTGGTATAACTTTAGTTCCTCAAAATAAATGTAGTATTAAAAATTTATTGCATTTCTCTATAAAAGATACAATTCCTAATAATAAAAAATCTGGCATTTATCAGTTTAATTGTTTCGATTGTGTTAAAATTTATATTGGAAATACAAAACGTAATTTAGAAACTAGAACGAAAGAGCATTTTGTAACATTAAGTAGGTATAAAAAAACTGATAAATTGGCTGTAGCAGATAATTTTGGATCATTTAACCATGAAATAAATCCAGAAGTAAAATTATTAAAACAATTAAATTGTCCAATGAATTTAATAAGTTGGGAGAATATATTTATTTTAAAAGAAAAAACATCGCGTAATGAATTTTGAAATACCGGCAGTTGATTCTGTTTTTAAATTTGTTTTATTTTCAGATTTTGGTAGTAGTAACAAGAACATATCAACATCTCTTGTTTAGGAACGATGGCGACAGCTTTGTTTTCCAGCTGAAGATGTGTATAAGTATACACGAAATCGCGATCCTGGGGAATTTATAAGAATTATGATCATTTATTATAAGAAAGGTGAAGTTTTAAGTTACAAATTATTATATTTGTATATATAGTTTGAAGCTGATAATAAAATGGGTGGCGCAAATGGTTCCACGTTGACGCTAGAGTTTGAAGCAATAGTGGTTAGCGCAGGGTAAAGCAATGATGTTTCTCTCAGGGTTTGCGTGGATATGTATGAGAAGGATGGTTTTAATGACACTGGAATGCCCGTTTCAAGCTGGTTTAATGTCTGCTTCTTTTTATCATTACGACCAAGGGTTACCAATATCACTGTTTAGAATTACTGTATGTGAAATGCTTATTACTCGATAAAAATTAATTCGTTCTTCACGTACATATGAACCCACAAATATCTTCTCTCATCGCTTCTGGTCTGCCTTCGACCAAGACAGAGGCGATGACTTTCTTAATCCTCCCCAAGCCACGGACTGAGTGTCCTTACAGCTGCGCGCGGGTGTGTAACCTGCACTACTGAAGCCTTGTCGTTTTACACAAAGATTCCCTTTGTGACTATTTTGTCCATTGTGATTATTAGTCTCGGCCATACCATTATTAAGGGTCCGAAGAATACCTATTCAAACGAAGTCAAGTGCTACACTTTAGAACCCTGCTCAGAATATGTTTTTTTATGTTTCTTTTGTTGAAACAACTATTCAAACGATTGCTATTCGACTCAACTTCACGTGCACGCGTTCCACACAAATATACATTCCACTGAAATCCATTACGATTCTATATACATTGCATTCCTTAATTTTGGTATCAAGATCTGATAACGTTGTTTTCTGTGGGTGAAACAAAAACGATGATAAACTAGATCAGGGAGAGGAAGAGGAAGTGGTTGAGACATTATGCGACAAAGATTTGATTGCTGTGAGACACGCTAGAAGTAGTGATGACGTGAAAGAGTTTAGTGACAGGATCATCTGTTTATACAAGTATTATGCAAAATTTGCTGTCTGTAGTAATTATGGGGAAACGAATATAAGGGAATAATTGGGAAGGTAGGTTCGGCAGTGAATGATTTGTAGTTGGAAAAAAAGCGGATCATACCTTCCTAATATATACCCAAACCTCTACTATAACCTCTATGGAACTCTTCCTAATTCGATTCTCATTGTTCGCAGCATCTTCTAACTAGACGCTTAGGGTTAGTTTACGTCCACGTAATATACAGCTGGTTGTTATGCGCTTTCTTAAAAGGACAAAAAGCTTGCAGGTTTGTTGTTGAGCCCATTGGAATACCGGGTGGCTTACCAGAATGGGAGTAAAGCCCGGAAAGCTCCGGGAAATGGAATGTTGCAATATTGATGTTATCGCTCGGGGATGCATATCTAAATCCCCGGATTGATGGCTGGCAAATGTTGGGATGGCGACCTTAAAGCGAAACTCCTGGGCACGCCGGAGATTTGGCTTCTGTGTGTCAGATTATCATTGCACAGAGGGAGACGTAATAACAACATTCCTGAGCTTTCTGCTTCATAAAGAACATGTGTTTCTAAATTTCTACAAATTATGACAGGGAGAGATAAAGGGTTCAATGCACCGGTTCAAATTAGTAAGTATTATTTTGCAGTACAGTATTTTATTATAATGCATGCTACAAATATTTATTATAATCAGTAGGCATTTCTCTCGCCAGATGGTGCATTAGACAACAAAGTCACATCCGATCTCTTGCGGAAGAGAGATGCCCAACGAGTTCAGAATAAGCGACACTAAATGTACATGCAGTGAATAATGTCCATACTTAGTAATCTTCTCCATTACTTAAATGATAGTTGGTGGAATAGCTAATTGCTTTTCTTCGTTAATTTGGTAATCATTAATTTGCATTAATTAGTCTTATAACCGTTAATAGGTAGCTACATAATTATGCCTAACTTTGTTTTATATATTTCCTTTACTTAAAGTAACCATTATATTATTTTCTGTTCATCTAGGATCAGTAATTTCTTTTATCGCTGTAATTACGTATATGTATTTTCATTCTATGAGAAAGAATAAGTTTCAATCGTTCAGTTTTATTCCCATCCTATTACTTATTGGATTGAACCAATAAACAAGACAGCCATATCCATCTATTCCCTTTCTAGGAGAGAATTGAGCAGAAGTTATTGACTGTGATGTAGCATATTATCAGCACAATATGGTAAGTAATTGTAAATTCATCATTTCATCTTGTTTGTAAGCCACAGCACCTTATAATACCAACAGTACTCACCCCATAGGAAATACCTCATTGCTGTTGGTATGGATATTATAATGCACTAATTATGCACAATATTGTGACTTTGAGTATTCTAGAATTAAAAGTTCGGGTTGCAGAGATTAAACATTGCTCTTTATCTGGGTAGAAACACGTTTCGTACACCGCTTTGCAAAAACTGAATTACGTAACATACACAAATACAACATTCGCATCGGTCTTCCAAATTACTTATCACATCTAATCCACAGTTTCCTCTACGACCGCACCTTTCAGTACGCATTGGTGGAATGCTTTCATCCCCACGCAATATTACCGCAGGTGTCCCACAGGGTTTCATCTTAGCCCCGACTCTATTTAATATATACATTTCTGATATTGCTGACGTGGCTCCGACTGTTTTAGCTCTTTGCGCTGATGACACAGTACTATATTATTCTCATGTTAATCTCCAGCACGCACAACAAGTAGTACAGCTCTCTTTAGATCACCTAACTCATTGGTTCAGCACTTGGCGGATCTCTTTGAACCCTCAGAAAACCGAGGCTAAGATTTTCACTCTTCGCCGATATACTCCGCTTTCTCCGTTGTGTCTCTATAGGAACAATGTCCCTTGGCTCCCCACTACAACTCCCGCTAAATACCTTGGAGTGCTTTTGGACTCTCGACTGACCTGGCGTGTTCACATCGATCGTCTTATATCACTGACCTCCGGGCGGCTTTCCAAACTCTCACCTCTGTTACATCGCCGTTCCAGCCTCGGCCTACATTGTTCATTATTACTCTACAAATCACTCATTCGTCCGCTTATTACTTATGCCTGCTAAGTGAGGGGGGCCGCACACACATGCCACCAGCGTCGTCTTCAAGTTATACAGAATCGCTTCATGCGCATCGCTACCAACGCTCCATGGTTCATCAGCAGCTCTATCACGAACTAGGACTCTTACCTCTTCACGACTACATTCGCAGGATCTCCTGTCGTTTCTTTTCCACACTGCAAGAAGTTCCAGGAGCTGTGCATTATAGCATCGGCGTCAACCCTCACGATTAAAGAGGAGACTACCACAGGATCTGCTTCTGAGTGATACATCTGATTGCAGTGATTCCAGTGCTTGATGTGTGTCTCACATCTCCAATATTGACTTAATTCCTCAGAGAGTATTATTGGAGGTTTAACTTAATGTAGTTAGGGGGTGGTCTGTTAGCCTACCCCTGAGTGTCATTGTTTAATTTATTGTTCTGTTACCTTCTTTTCACTCTGATCTGTAAAGCATTGTTCTGCTGATCGATAAATAAATAATTATAAAAAATTACGACCTTCAAAGTCGTAGACCACAAACAAAAGAGTTCACTTTCAAAACACAGCTGCACGAACACGACTCCAATTACGACTCTTCCGACAACTAACCGCGGCTTCTTTTTTATACCCCTATTCATTGTTCTAGAAATTAATCGAATGTTCTGTAACAATCCAGAAAGCGAACCTTCCAGTCATCTATGTCTCTTTCCTTCTCTGTTTCGGCAAGATTTTGTCTCCGCTCTGCACTGCCTGTCTCTTTGTGCGTGCCGGCTGCAATAATACACGCGACAATATAGATAACAGTAACATCTGGATATAATGTTGTCACTGTACAGACAGACATGTTTATGTTGTTGAAGTAGTCAACTTCAGCTATTTTTAGAAGCCGTCAAATTATGACATATCAACTAAATTGTATGAAAAAGAATGTTATGAAGCACTAACCAGTGCTATTAATTTGCACTATCTTAACGACCATGATTAGGCGAAATCAGATGTATTATTAAACACTATTGGCCAATATCAAATACGTAGTGTTTCAGGCTGATCTAATGATTTTTCAAATAATATATAAAATGACTAACTTATGTAACACATAAAATACTTATTAAACTAATATGTAAACTGAGACATATTTAATTTATTAAGATTAAAATTAGGAAATTATAAATTAAATTATACATGTATATAATTGCTATACAAACAAACACGTAGGTGTAAGAATAATATTGAAAAAGTATATAAATATTGTCAACCAATTATCGGAAAGCACGACCAACGACAGCTGTGTAAGGGACCAGAGGCATCTGGGCCACACCCACATCACAGTCACTAACTGAGGGGATGATTAGGGAAGTGTCACTTGTCCCTGGCCGCCTCTTCCCCCTTCCCCTGCCGCCTGGAACCTTCGCGGTGATTCACTGAAACGAGAGACTTCGAGAAAACGGCGATATTCCCATAAAAAGGGCTGCAGTGAGTGAATTGAGTCAGTTCTTGTCGAGCAGTCCTGAGGATCGCCCAGTGAAGGAACGGACTGCGTACGTGCATAGCAGGAGCCTAAGTAATTGCGAGTGCAAAGTGGAACTGTAACGGACTGACTGGTGAATTGTAATTGTGTGCATTACGTAACTGTGTAATCGGCAAGTTTTCCTATTGTAATTCGGTGGAAATAAAGAACATTTTTGAGTGCTGCAATTGGACTTTTCATTTCACGAACCCACAAAGTCACAATATGTTCTTGTTTGAAGAAAATGAAAAGAAAGTAAAAAAAAAAAAAGAATGTTTGAATGGAGATTATACAAAAGTGTAACATTAACTCTATGTCTTCAGATAACAAAACATTCATAGCTAATGAAAAGGACTCCGCAGCCTATAACGATAAGCACAACCGCAACTCTACTGCGCTCACTTAATAATGCAAGGTTATGAAAGCTAATCTGTCTCATTCCTAGTTTAAACATGAATTTATAATTGGTCTCCTAACCCTCCTTCCGCAAGCAACACTCGCAAAGGCTGGAATTAAATATAAATATTTCTGAACAAGAATATGACTAATCAGGCATGCCAATTACGAGGACTGTTCAATAAAGAATGATTCATAAATTTTTTACGGTCATAATTTTTCGCACTAAAATTCAATCTTTTTATATTCTCTTAGCTTAATGTGAAACAAACACGCCGTAGTAGTTTCATTGTTGGTACTCCTGGTTCCCGCCTATGAGAACCAGGGAAGTTCAGACATTTTCAGTATCGCCTACCGCTGCAATGGAGGTTACACGCGAGGAACAATATGCGGCTTTGAAATTTTGCTTTCATCTCAACAAATCTTTAGTTGAGGTCTACACAATGCTACAGGAGGCTTATGGAGAGTCTGCTCTTCCCTAAAACACAGCTCGAAGGTTGTTTAAATGTTTAAAGAGGGGAGACAACCAATTTCAAGGGAAGGTGGACCCGGTACTCCAGTTACTGCTCTTACGGAAGAAAAAATCAACACTGCTGCTGCCATTGTGAGAGAGGATCGACGTATTACTTTAAGATCACTTTCTGAAATACTGAACATTTCATTGGTGATTCCCGAACAAAAGGATATTCGCATGCAGATCTGCATGCAGTAGATGTTGATGTTAGAGGAAGATCCGGAGTTTCTTTCAAACGTAATCACTGCTGATGAAACTTGGCTACATCATTTTGATCCTGAGAGCAAACAGCCAAGGTCAGTGTGGAAATCTCCTTCGTCACCAGCCCCCCAAACAGCAAACGCGGTTGCTTCTGCTGGGAAAGTTATGGTCATTTCATTCTTTGATATTCATGGAATGGTTAACAGCATGTTTTACCTGCACACACATCAGTAACTAGACAATACTACAGGGATGACCTGAAAACATTTCAAGACCACATTTCCGTGAAGCAGGCTGGATGCTGCACCACGATAATGCTCGGCCGCATATTGCCAATGTTGTTGCTGAATATCTTGCAAAAATCAACGTGAAGTGTATCACTCACCCTCCTTATTGTCTGGATTTAGCCCCATGTGACCTTCTTCTATTTCCTAACCCTTTTTTTTATAATTTACATCCTCCAACGTTAAGTCATATCGGATGATGAATGGAATTGGTGAAATGATGCTCGAATGGGTCCAGGGCCCCCCCCCGGAAAAACCTCATCCAAGTAACTCACACTGACCGAGATTCGAACTCGGGACCTCTTGAAATTGAGGCAAACCTGCTACCACCACGCTACCAAGGCGGGCATTTCCTAACTTGAAGAAACATATTCGTGGGAGACATTGTCTATCATCAGATGCAGTGGTGAAGGCTGTGGTGGCGATTTTCAAGGATCTCTTAAAAATGGTTTCCAGCATACCTTTGAAGACTGGCAGAAACGCTGGAACAAGTGCATCGCATTCAGGGGAGGCTATTTTGAGAAGGACCATTCAAAATTATGAGGATGAGTACAGGTACGCTGTCAATATATATATCTGTGTGTATGTGTGTGTATGTGTGTGTGATCATTCTTTATTGAACAGCCTTCGTATGATCCGCAGTGTCTTTCTCCTGCTTTCGCCTTCTACCGCTAAGTGTGGAGGGTGGTCGGACTTTACGGCGACACAGTGATAAAAGAGTACAAGATCCTTGGACTTTAGGCAAAGCGAAGATCAAAACTGAGAGATGGGTTAAACCTCTCATTCCTCCATTAGTTCCCTTGGATATAAAGTTTATATTTTTTAGTTGGGTAGAAAATTAAATGTTTGATATTTGAAAAGTTATTATATAAATCGCGCATAAAGCTGTTTATATAGTTAATACAAATGCAAGAAAAATTGAGAATGAGGGCTCCTCGGAAACATGCGAGACTTGCATTCTGAAGACCCGAGGTTCAAATACCGCCAGGTCCGTCCTTTCTGACAGAGATTTCCTCCAGATTTATCTCGGACGTTATAACTGGCAATGCCACAGCAATACTTTAAAAGTAGGAATGGAACTTTTTCTTTCGAAAATGTTTTACCCAAATATCATCTGGTTTCTTGAAATATCAGTGGTCACCGCCCCGTAGTTCCATGTATTAAGAACTAGAGCTTAAGACATATGGAAGAAAATTGACAAACAATGACGCACTATAATAACAAAGCAATTACATAAATTCGAAAAATATATCCTAAAAGAAAATTACATAGACTTTCCATAAACATACATTTTCATAATACGGGTCTAGTGACTAAGGCTTCTGTACACAATAGTTATCCAACAGTTAAAAGATGACATGTCAATCATATCATGAGAATGCATACGCGGTAATAAATTAGTCAAGATTATTCAAGTGGTGTTTCTCGCAAATTAAGGTTATTCCATTTTCATCAGCTGTTGATAAATATAATCGTCGGTATGAGCACTTCACATTTGGGGTATGAAATATTGGAAACAGAGAATGTAAATTGACTTCGAGATACATTGGAGAACAGGACTTGAAATTTGGATTCTGTAAGGAGGTTATAAGTCTTTCAGACGAGTGTGGAGGAGCGTTAATATTGAATAGGAGAACCTAGATCAAAGTTCATGGACACTTTCCTTTGATCGCAACTTCAAGTTATAATGTTGTAGGTCTACTAGCGTTCATTGTGGTTCTATACTTCAGAAAAATTCGTTGATAGTCTGTTGAGTACCACGTTTAGTTTTCTTTTTCTAACCATGCTTTGTCGTTTCTCCTCAGAAGTTGAATGATGTTCCCCGCTTTCATCAACAGTAACAGTACATTGTACAAATAGAAGTCCCTCTCTTTGTTAGATACTGTAGTGAGCCGGGGTGCTCCTTGGTTGACGTGGAGAGCATTCGTTTAGGTTGCTTGTAGCGCTTGGGAAGTGAGTGCAGATATCGGTGGTGTTGAGATAACGTAAATTTCCTGCCCATGCCATGTGCTCTTCATTCTCTCCAAAGGGCCCACAAACCAACCTGTAAGCTCCACAGCTTACCACACACCTGTTGGCGATGAAGTTGTTACTTGAACAGAAAATAACACACGTGGAGACCACGAAAGGTGTGAAGACGTTCCCGTAAGGATGATAATGTGTTCTACCCATGTGACCTCTACTCAATACATTGAAGTGTTAGTGCTGTGTTAATATTTATTCACCCTTATTAGGGTACACAACAATTTCATGAGTGTTATGTTATTCCGATTCCTGGACGTCATTTTCAGCCCTAAGGTCTATAATGTAAAAAGCATAAAACATAGCCAGTATTCATATGATGTTGCTTTTAATCGGCGCACATTTTGGTCAACTTTTGAGTATTGCAGCTGCTCGAAATGAAAATGAAATGTGTAGTGTTTAACGCCCGCTTTTACTACATACGGCACCGCAGGCGGTGACACTGATGATACATGATATGAAGATGGAGCACCGGTGGAATGAGATGGCGGGGGAAACCGGAGGTCCCGGAGAAAACCCGCTCCATCGCCGTGCTGTCCACCACAAATCTCACTTTGCGGTCGCCTGGGATTGAACTCGGGCCGCCTTGGTGAGAGCCAAGCGGTCTAACGACTGAGCCACGGCGCGACCGCAGCTGCTTGAAGAGAACTTTCAATGGCTAAATATGCAATTTCAATTTTAGAGGCAGGAATCAAAGAAATTCCATCAACTGTACAGTTTGATCCTCTCCACCAACCTTATGTTCGTAATGTGCATTTTCACATCCCTCAATGTACGCCAACGTCAAACTATATGGATGCTCATACATCCCTCTTCATTAACGGAGTTTGATTCGTGATAAATATTCACACCAATTTAGACATTTGCTGTGAAAAATATATTACTGCTATTTGAAACTGGACCGGCCAAAGTAATGCGACCCATTTAATGAAACTGTTCAAGCCTGTCAACCCACTATATTGAAATGTTAACATTATATATTGAAATGTCTCAATATTACTGCTTGCTTTTTAGATGTACAAATAGGAAATCCAATTAGATGACCACGTTAAATTAATTCGAATGTAATATTTTAACTTCATACGGGAACAAAACTATTCAAGCAAAAGAAAATTTATGTAATTAACAATATATTGCAACGATTTTATGAATCCTTCATTCAGTAAGCGGTGCTATTTAAAATGAGTTAAAAGCACTGTTCCTCTAAGTTGTGTTCTTGGAACCAAAACATTTAAGAGAAATAAAGAAATAAAGTTTCCAGTTCTACTATTTAGAAGTGATCACTTTATAGGGTAGAGCGGGGCAATTCCGTTCCCAGGGCTATTGTGCCCGAAATAAGCAAATTGGTTTACTGCCCAACAATCATGGGTAGCGATGACTTGCCTGCCAATTCATTGTCAAGCTTGGTGTTTGTGCTACGTTTATATTGAATTTACTTGAGGTTGTAGGCTGCTGTTTCAATAGTATTAACAGAAGAAGATTACAAGGTAAAGTCTAGTATCTGCAGATAGAGAGATTTTTGATTCAAAGTCAGCGTCAGTGTACGCTATAGTTTAGGTTAAGTCCATGCATAACGGATGGCGCGTTTCTGTTATCATAGCTCTCACATGGTGCGCAGTTTCAAAATTTCAACATTTGAGGTATTACGCCCAAGCAAAGAGGGTTTATTCTCGCCCAGTTATAACATAGGTGTTTTGTACTCTTTTAACCTAATTATTTCTTATACAACTATTACTGAATTTTATTTGATCGTTTCAGATGGTACACACATATAAACAAAGGAAGCTGGAACGAAACTGGACGAGGACGACATTGCTCGTGCTGTTACGAGCGTATTGAATTGCGATGTAAGTATGAGAGGAGCAGCGGGCCTTTTCAGAGTGCCTTACTCTGCACTCAAGGATCGTGTTCATGCACATGAACGTCAAGAGGCCTTAGGAGGAGGAGTGCACAAATCAATTGGTTATTCTACAGTGTTCAGTTTGGAGGAGGAGAAAAAGTTAGTCCATAGATTAAAATACTTGGCAGCAGGAGGCTTTGGATGTACTGCGACGATCCTCATCAGAGGTAAAGGAGCAAACTTAAACTATTGAACAGGGAAACAGGTAGATAACGAGGTCCCGATGGAGAAAAATTAGAAAAGGTATGCGGCAACACCAAACACTATGTGAAGGAGTGCCCATTTCAGAAATGCATAATTAAAAATTTGTGGATCTGTTCTAAGAATTATTTTACACTATCATGACATACAGGCTGATATAAGTATATATCTTTATCCCTTCCTAACCAGGAGTTTAGTCTCCCGGAAGTTAAACCCCCAACAGTACAAATTTATGAGCACAGGCGCCTGGTCAGAAACAAGAAGTTCATTTATATAAAATTATACCATGGTAGAAAGGGACCACTCACCACATGCCACCGGAGCCGCTTAAGTCGATCTCACTTCAGGGTACCTGGCTACAGATGTATTTTTTTATCTTGAAAAGTGCAGAGCGATGCGCAGTGGTATCTGGACGAATCCACCGCAGAACGGTTGCAACTGGAGGGGAGGGCAGGTCAGTTGCGTACCAGTTGCGAGCAACTAAACACGTGCATAGCTACTCGGTAACACTACAGCTTGATTCAAAATATGCTTGTCTCCTGGTTCCAAGAGAGCATATTATAAATGACGCCTCTTAGCAGCACATTAGGAAATAAAGTGCTACATTTAAAAACACGAGAAGTAATAACAAATATCCATAGATTTATAAAAAAGGAACAATGGTCTGTGTCAGCTATAAAAATCTGGGGAAGGGTATCTGGTGGCAACAGTTGTGTCTGAAAGCAGTTTAGGAGAGTTATTAAGGAAAGAAAAGCCATTGGTGCTAGTTTAACAACACCCTCCTCTATGCCCAGTAAACAAAGATTAAGAACATGCACAAAATCTAATTTGGATGTTTTAATTCAGAAGTAGTTAGGCGAACTACGAATAATTTTTAAAGCACAGAAAAACAAAGACCAACTTTGAAGAAAGTGCTTACGAAGCTAAAAATTCTACTGACTTCCAAGGCAGTGTCTGAACATTAAGAAGAGTTCTTTTGAAGCTAGGATTATTTGAAAAAAAGAACACTAAGCGTGACAGACAAATTTTAATCGAACATCGCACCGTACGCGCAAAAAGGCGTAAGTATTCACGAAATATTCGGAGATATCAAAGTGAAGTTTATATAGTTTATATGGATGAAACTTATATAATTACAGCACATACTGGACCATATGCCTGGAGTGAAATACGTTACAGGGACTCTGCAGCGATACTGAAAGGCCGACAGTTGTTTATCATGCCTGCTGGAGAAGAACAGGGCTTTGTTCCAAATACCTATGTACTATTTAAGATCCAACAAAAGCGTGGAGATTACTTCCATAGTAAGAATTACAACTTAGTTTATAAGAGCTGCAAAACTGGCTTCGAGAATGAAATTTGTTTTTAGACACCTTATGCACCGCCCTCCTCTCTCGTAATCTTACGCGTGTGACGCATTGTGGTGATAGGTGCACTATCCCACCACAGTTGCTACTCATCCCTAACGCACAGGATTCCTGTCAATATAAAATAATACATCTGTACTTATGAGTAAAGCTCGGCTCCAGCACCTCAGCGCCCCAAAGCGCCTAAAAAGGGAACACGGCAATACGCTCCTCGAGAGCCGGGCCGGCAAAGTACATGAGAGCAAAAAGAAAGAAAAGCGTAGACCTATTGTAAAACTAAATTGTGGGAGTAGTGAGTCAAGTAATGACTTGGTTCAAGTCCAAATAGAATACAGTGATGAGGAAGATGCATCATGTCGATTTTGTGGGTTAAAGTTTTATTCTCCGAAATCAGCAACCAAAGGAGACTGGATCCAATACCAGGAATGTGGACTATGGGCTTTACGAAGTGTGCGTTGGTGCAGTTGGTAAGAAAAATTTAATTTGTGGCAAATGTTTTTAATTAAAATGCAAAAGTACTGTGAGTGGTAATAGCTCCAGTGCCGTGCGGAATAGTACCGCCAACATCTGAGATTTTCTTTCTGTTCAACATTCGCAGGTTTGATGGATAGAGTCAACATGAAAAATTCAATGCCATGGCCGGGATTTGAACCACGGTTCTCCAGTGGCTCTTAACCTTTCAGCTACCATGGCCAACTTGCAGTCCTGACATTAAATTCTCCAGTTGACTCATATATGTCCCAGGTAGACCACTAGGGGCTCTCGCATCCGAGATACACCGAGATATGTGTCAACTGGAGAATTTAATGTCAGGACGGCACGTTGGCCATGGTCGCTCAAAGGTTAAGAGCGACTGGACGGAAACCAGGGTATCTGGTGTTCAAATCCAGGCCATGGCATTGCATTTTTTCATTATGACTCTATCCTTCAAATATCTTAGCCTATGTAAGGCTAGTGTGGAGAAATGATTAATTTCCGTCAATTAACTAAAATAATAAGAGTTAAATGATGAAGTCTGGGACTTAAGCACTTACAATAGTAAGTCGCCACAAATGGTGTATCTCGGATGCAAGAGACCCTAGTGGTCTACCGGGGACATATATGAGTCAACTGGAGAATTTAATGTCAGGATGGCACGTTGGCGATGGTAGCTCAAAGGTTAAGAGCGACTGGACGGAAACCAGGGGATATGGGGTTCAAATCCCGACCATGGCATTGGATTTTTCATGTTGACTCTATCCATCAAATTTCTTAGCCTATATAAGGCTACTGTGGAGAAATGATTAATTTCCATCAATTAACTAAAATAATTCGCTGGTTTATTTGATCACAACTATCGCAAGTGAAACATGTGTGTTTATAACATCTGTACGCTTTAAGGGATTAAAAACACTGTTCTGCTCTATATTTAACATAAAAATTGTTTTTCATTTGTTTTAAAACTCCACAAATTTGAAATGAGTGGAATAGCCCCGCTCTACCTTATATATAAATTCACTGACAGAGATATTTCTGTACAGACAACACGTTATGTCCCTTCAGCGGAATTGCAATCTTAAATTTTTCGATTGTTTCAGAACTACGAAGCATTGAAAATAGAATATCAGATCTTTGCTTCAATATCATCAAAGAATGTTATAGGATGATTAGTGTATAACATTAAAACTACAAAAGATGCACAATATTGTTTCCATTAAGGACACCGAGCTGGGCCTTAACTAAATGTACTCCAAATGGGTAAAACACAACGTTGATTAAGACAAACTGGAGAGTGTGGGTACAATGCCGATACAGTCAGTATGCAATTAAATTTGAATAAACTTCTCCGGCACTAGCTAAATGGAGAATTTCCATATCAGTGACACACAAAGAGAATTAGAATAGAGTAGATGACTGCTGATATCAAGACGAAAAGTCAAAGTTCATGTTTGGAATTAAGGCCGTGATTGGCATTCATGAAATACAATCCCTGATTGACGTCATAAAAACTTTATTGATGAACATTTTTACAAAATTACCGCAGTCATCTTCAAAATACTCTCCATTACATGCAATGCACTATTAAAGTCTCTTTTCCCACTTTTGGAAGCAAGTTTGGAGCTCTTCGAGTTTGATATTGTCCAGTGCCCTTTGCGAAGCTGTTCTTACCGCCTCCACATCGTCATAACGCTCTCCTTTTAGCGTTTTTTTTTTGCATCCATAGAAATAGGAAAGAGTCGCATGGGGCTAGGTCTGGCGAATACGGAGCGTGGGGAACGACTTACATCCTCTGAGATGCCAAACAGTGTGTTCCTCGTAAGGCCCTGTGTGCTGAAGCGTTGTCGGGATGCAGAAACCAGTTACCTGATCGCCAAAGTTACGGGCGTTTCCTCCTCACATCCTCTCACAGACACCTTAAAATCAGCCAAGTAAAAGTGCTGGTTAACAGTCTGGCTAGGGGGTACGAATTCCCGATACAGAATTCCACGAACTTCAAAAAAGACAATGATCATCGTCTTCACATTTGACCTCACTTGCCTTGCTGTTTTTGGTCTGGGAGAGTTGAGAGGCCTCCACTGGCTTGACGCTTGCTGGGTTTCTGGGTCATACCCGTAACACCAACTCTCATCCCCTGTAATGACTTTGTTCAAAAAGTTTGGATCACGTGCAATCTCTGTTTTCAAGTCTTGACACACCTTCATGCGGATGATTTTGTGCTCCTGTGTGAGAAGGTGCGGAACAAATTTAGCAGCAACACGTCCCATGTGCAAATCCTGCCTCAAAATCCGCTGGCACGAGCTCCAACTTATTACTGTCGCTGCTGAAATTTCGTCGACTGTTTGGCGACGATCCTCGTTTATCTTTTGGCGGACCTTTTCAATGTTTTCATTTCGCGATGTTGAAGGGCGTGCAGATCGAGAATGACCTTAACACACATCTCATCACGTTTAAAGCGCCCAAACCATTCAGAAACCTGTGTGCGGCTCACAGTGTCCTCCTGGAAAGCTTCCTGAAGCATTTGGCGTGTCTCCGTTGCAGTTTGTTTAAGCAGAAAAAGATTTCAAACACACTCTTTGTTCTTTTAAGGTTACCATAACGACTTCGCAGAGGTAACCCGCCAACAGTCAGAGAAACACAATACCACACTTGCACATTCAGCTCTACACTGACGCCGTCTGCACAGCTGTTTCATGAAGGTCTCTACTAACACCATCTAGCGTGAGAACCCTACACTACGTCTACGAGTGGCAGCGCACTCGGAGTTCGGTTTCTTTGGGTCCCCTCTCTTATACATACCCATGCGCGCTCACATTGTGAAAGAACTGATTCAGCTTAAATTGTAAATGTACAGAACATTTTAGTTTCCAGTAGAACGAATTTTATGTCAAACATGGAGATGTTTCTTCAATTTCTTCCTTTGCCCGAAGATACTAAGATTCACAGTTGGAAGCGTTTTGTGCCCTCAAATTCCGCAATAGAAATCTTATTACATTTTCCGCGAATCAGAAAATGTATAATATTTAGATAATATTTATAGTGAGTGTAAATGCAGCATAAAATTAAGAAACTGATGTGCGTACCTACATTAATTTCTGTACTCACTCTGGTGCAAATCATTCTATAAAACACTTATTATTCTGTATACTTCATATTGAACGAATGAATATAAAGCCTGCAAATCCCTTGAAGGTAAAGGACTCCTGCTACATAAGAAGTAGCAATTGAGAAGCTCATTGGGGTTGCAACTCCTAAGAGCCTTGTGCAGTTATTGCACTCCAATAACGGCGTACTTTCGTGTCATCAGTACTGTCAATGTCTATTTCTCACACTTACACATACACTATTGTGTACATATTTAAATATGACAAACACACACACAGACACACACACACATGCCCTCCTTCGTAGCGTAGATGGTGGTGTGTCTACCTCACGTTTAGGAGGTCCCGAGTTCGAATCTCGGTCAGCGTGAGTCACCTGGATAAGGTTTTTTCCGGGGTTTTCCCTTATCCTGAAAGACGAATGTCGGGTAACTCTAAGCTCCATGGACCCTGGACTCATTTGATCATAATTTCATCCAATTCATTCATCGTCTAATATGACTTAACGTTGGAGGACGTAAATTACCCCAAAAAGCACACACTTCTGGTTTATAACACCTGGGTAGCTACTTCTTCCAGTGTGTTCCATGTAGCTCTTTTCTTAGCTTGTGTTGACCGCTGTACCCCTGCTACCTTTTTGAAGCTATCTGTCCATCTTATATTTGATCTCTCTGCCATTCGACGTCCTATTTTGGGGTTCCCATTGTCATTCGTTGCGTCCATCAGAGGTGGCGTATTCTGGCGACGTGTCCTCCCCATCTCTATTTCAGCTGTTGTGAAGCCACGTCGAGATGCCTGACTTCCTCGTTTGTCATCCTGTTCTTTCTTGTTACGTGTAATTTCTTTGATTGCATTTTGCGCTGACGGATTTGTAGTGTGATACTCTTTTTTCTGTTAAGGATCAAGTTTGGCATACATATAATAGCACTGGTAGCATACAGGTTTCAATGACTTCTTTTTTATACTTTGCTTTTGGAACCTATCTTCCAGGATGAACTTGATACTCCAGTATTTCTTCCATGCTTGGTTGATGCGCATTTTTATTTCCGTTGTGGATATATTAGAAAGGATGTTGCCTAGGTATATATATTTCTGGCATACTCCAAATCCTCCCCGTTGACCCTCATTTGCTCCTCCACTGCGTTATTTTGTAAATTTCCTTGGTGGTATTATCATGCCCATGGGGTGGAGGGTGAGACTGGGGAACGTAGATGCGAGGATGGGGGGGAGGGGCACAAAATGTGGTAGAGACAACTCTTAGTTTCATTTAATGGCAGTTTACTAGTCTCTAATTATAAAGAACGGAAAGCAAAGTACCGCAACGTCTTGAAGAGACAGTGAATAAGGATAAGCAGCAATTATAAAATATTACATAACAATCTCAATGCCTTTCGAGTTGTGTGATGTGGTGTTTGATTATGCATGTCAGGGGCCTTAAGCTGACGGCAGCGTGAGGTCCTTGATTACGTGATCAAGAATACCCCCAGGGTGTATAAAACTGCCATTTTACCCAGAGGTATTACCAAATATGGTGTGCCGCCGTCCTGTGTTTAAGCTACAGTAGCCAATCAAAAAGCGCTACCTAAAATGTTATAGAAACGCCTGACTGACTCATGATAAACGGAATGCAATCTCAGCACTGTGCTACCTGCACATGAACAACCAGAAGCTGTCACGGCCGTTCCCACGGATCGGCAAAAAGAGAGAATCTAGATATTGTGTCTTTGTGGGTGCGTAGAATTAAAAGGCCGAGTTGCAGAAATTAAAAATCTCCTTTATTTTCGTCGAAATACACTGTTCAATTCTGACGTAACAACATTACGTCACATAACAACACAATCTTCCAAGGTCGATGATAACTACGTCCAGTTCAGCTCTCTTTACAACAACACTCTTGTTACAGAACTAACTCTGCTTACTCTCTCTTGTTTACAACTGTCTTATCACTAGCCATGGCTTCTTTTTATATACCCATCCATGATTACCAGACTGTTCTGTCGATCACTAGATGTTTCTGGAAGACAAGGCATCTAATGACGTAATCCGAATATTCTATCACATAGAAGCGTAACTTAATCTATGCCCGCGAGGCCTTTACCTCAGTTATCTCTGCTTGCCGGCGCTTGTTTACAATAGCACCGCTATCATTAACTGCTTAGCAAGGCTCATTATTACCATGAATTTTTATCCGCCGACTGTTTTCTTATTTGTGCCGAAACTTTTATGCCTGTTGCCGTGACAATACTTTAGAACATATGGTAGGGAATCAAGGCTAAAGTAATACGCATTAAATAATGGAGTTCTAAATTTTGATATATTTTTAAGCTTCCCTCAACCATTCACATCGTAGTTTAACGGTAATTAGGGAAATTCAGTAAGTGTAAGCGTTACTAGGGTCTTTTAAGAGCCGGTCTTTATGTGACATTCCTGGATGGGCAGGAGATAAAAAACCGAATAACGAATTCGGTTTGAGAAAAGTATGAGTATTTAAAAATGTAACGAAATTACAAATAATACCCCAAAGATGGTTAACCCCACAAAAAGTATGTTATGAGCTGCGTGACTTAAATTTGACAGAGGAAAAGAGAGAGCGAGAGTGTAATAAAATCCTCTCTACCCTTTCAAAGTTTAGCAGTTATTGAAAAGTTGTCCAGAATTAAGAGAATTTCAGAAGCTATTCCCTTAATTGCCAAGATGACATTTCATTTGCGATGAAAATAACAAACACATCGTACTTTAATTAAAATCCTTTGTTCTATTTGTATTGAAATCCAAATTTTCGAAAGTTTTACCATGGAGAAGTTAATTCGCCGAGGTATTCTATTCGTAAATGATATAATGACTTTAAATATCAGCTTAGTATCTAACCTACGGTTTACAAGCGCCGAAACTTTTCTGAAAATTATTATTCATTCAGGGGATTTCAAAATGGTGTTTCTATGAGATCTGATATCGTTATTTAGGGTACACAAAGTACCCAAAGGTACTGTTGAAAGTGAAAAGGGTAAACATCAGCAAACAAATTTCTGATTTAAATTCTACAAATAGTCCAGTATTCTCACAGATTACCGAGGTCATGGCTGATGACAGAGTTGCCAGATGCTCCGTTTTTCCCGGAATTCTCCGTTTTTTGTCATCCAAATTTTGTTCCTCAGTTTATTATTTACTCGGAGTACGCAATTCTCCATTTTTATTTGTCTACTGAGAATTACTGAAGTATATATCATGACTTAGATAGTCTCATAAAGTTTATGTACTCTTTGGAAAATTGCACTTTGTTTTGTTTCATTTCGTGAATGCTGGTAACAGAATTGTATTCTAAATCAACGTAGGTACATGTGTGTGCCATCATGTAACAGCAAAGCAGCACGATTCTGCTAGCTATAATAAGCGAATTTAATAATCAAGGCTTCGCGGGTGATCAGCCGTGTCAAATTAATAAACGTCGAGCTTTCGGCCATTGTAAACTCGAAGTTTATTAATATGACACGGCTGATCACCCGCGAAGTCTTTATTAGTAATGCTCGCCGTGAAAACTTCAAGTCATACAAGCGAATTTAATGTCTATCTGATTTTGTCTTTCAGTTGCTTTCAGTTCCTTTCAGTTCCACTTCCGTTGCCGTTCTACTCTACATTGTAAATCTATTTTAAACGTGGTTGTTGGAAGCTAAGCCTAAATTGTTGGTGATCGTGTACAGCGATAATTGGAAAATGTTTGAGGGGGAAGGCGATCCATAAAAGACTCCTCCACGGAAGAAATTGAAGGCAAAGCATCATCAAATATATCTCAAGAAATGGGAAGATATATTTCCGTGGGTAAAGCCGGCATCGGACGAGAATTGGGCATTTTGTACCACGCGTAGGAAATATTTCAGCATTTCACGTGGTGGACAATATGACTTTGAGGCAACATGGACGTTATAAAGGGCACCTAAGGAAAAATGTAGTGGTGGAGTTGGAAATAAACTTTCGAATTATTTTGTTAATTTGAACAGTAAAGAAGAATATGGCAATATCACAGCGTGTGAAGTTGGTTTAGTGAATCATGCAGTGTAACACAATAAGGCAGAGGTCCAGGTAACATTGAACTATGAGAATAAATCCTGTTTAGAGTTTTATAATTCTGCAAAGTGTGATGTGGAGTTATTAAAAAGTCAAGAATTCAGTGAAGTACAATTAAATGTAGCAAGCCAGATAGAAGAGCATTTGTGCATAATTTAATGTTTATGTATTCAGCATAAGTAATATTTGTTTGCCAATTTATCTTTCTTAGTTTAAACATGTTAATGTGTCACTCCGTTCTTTTTCTTTGGGACTCTGGCAACGCAATCTTAGACATGTGCATCCACATGTGCGCTCGAAAATACACACATTTTTGTAAAAATGCTTGTTGTGTTCAAGACACCTCAAAACATGTATTATTGGTGAGATATTGATATTGAATTTCTGGGTTAAATATAATACTTTAGTTACTATACGTCTATCTCCTTGTCACAGAGGCAAGAAGTTGTTGAACGTTGTAGAGCAGAAAATGAGTTAATGAAATATGGAAATAATACGCTTTCATTTTGTAGAATCATTTTCGATACGATTCATCCGAAGCGAAGCTTGAATATAATAACTCTTGAAGGACCAAATTAACAGAAAAATGTCACTTGTTAGTCTTCATAAACTTATAATTGGAAATACAAAAAGTAGGCCATTACCTGTGGAACTAGCGGGCCCAAAGTATCGTATTGATTGTAACGTGGCGGTATTTTTAGTGGAGCCGAGTGCACGGATATAATTGTGCTCTGCTGTAAGGGTTTGAGAGCGCTAGAGGGTCCTCCTCGTCAACCCTCCAGATAATTAGATGTCACAGAGACGACACTTCCTCCGCCCCGGCTCGCCCTTCCCGCCTTCCGTGCCGTCGACAATGCGAGGAAGGACTGACTGTTTTCAACTTCCGTTCCACTGGAGTGACCCCGAGCACAAAGGGGAACGTTCGGAAAATTGGCTCATGTATGTATTGCTTTCATCCCCTTTCTCTTTTTAAACGCTTAGCGGTTTAGCGTTCACACCAGCTGCAATGATTCTCAGACAACAGAGGGAAGGGTGAGAACAGTGCAATTTTTGGCACACTCTTGAATTGGATGTATCAAACGAAGGGAAATTCATGTTAACCTGTTTATCTAGAAACAAAATGAAAAGGTTTATCACATTAAGAGCTGTATAACTCATATTCTACCCAACTGGTTTTCATCACTGTTTATAAGAGTGGAATAGTGGACAGGATACTATAGACAAGACTTGAAGGTGGATTCTTGCTGTTCTATGGAAATTCGGAGGCCAGCTGTTGTGGATTTGCCAATAACAATACCTGTTGAGGAAGAGCAATATTATGTCAAGATCATTGAGATTGCCGGTACGAACGTATGGCGAAATTTTGCATATATCAACATCATATTTTAGACCTGTGTTTGGAGCACGTGCTGATTGCATTCAATAAATGTATATAAAGATATAATAGACTTTCAAATGCATCGTAACATGCAACACAACTGAAGTGAAATATAGGGAGAAGAAATTCGGGGATGAAGGGTCTTCCCAGTTTTCTTTAGCAACTCGGGGAAACAACCAAAATGCTCATGGCTCTATTCAACGGAATAATTAGACCTTTACGTTTCTCTCCTTTACAAAACTGTAACACATTGAATATAACGTACCGACACCTTTAAGGGAACATTTATTGCCTATACTGCAAAGTTCATCCTGTAGTTCATATTCTGCCTGCCCTTCTGTCAAACCCCAATAATCGAAGTATAGGTTTGAATGAATCTTATGCTGAACTCAACACATTATTTGTAACATGTTATAAGCCTACTCTTTTAGAAGGCTCTAGTTCATAACATTTATTTTGAGCGAGCGTACATCGGTAATCCAGATGCAAGCAACCTGGGGAAGGAAGATATCAAACTTTTATTGCACGCTGGTGGATGAAGTCTCTTGAGATGATGCAGCAAAACGAAATGGGGGTAGATATTGAGAAAGCGGATAGGGAATATGGTAATGATCTTGGGCTTCGTTTAGCAGTGTAGTACCATGGAGACGGCAGGGACGGTGTAGTTTATGAGAGGTCCGTCAGATATGTCACGTTCACATCACCTTCTCTACCCACTAAAGGCTATTTTTATACACCTTCTACAAACTATTCTTACGAAACCCTGCCTTTCTCTCTTCTTCATGTTAACCAAGGCAAAGTTTGCAAAATTGGTCTCATTACATACTTCATTGAAGGTATACACAAGGAAAACAGAGCTAAGCAAACCAATATTATTTTAAAACAGGTTGAATTTATAACTCCAAACTCTCCCATGACATCGTAACAACACAAACGAATAACAAAAGTTAACAAACTATAGAGTGCAGGAATTGGAACTATTGATAAAGGATACATCAGAAATGCCTTGTGATTTTAAATGGAGTTTGTACTTTGAAATCTGAATACTTTTATTGGAGCAAACTTTCTCTCCTATTTTTTATCGATATTCAGTCATAACGAGTTCCTTCTGAACTATTTTAAGGACTTCAGAGACTACATTGGTTATAAAATGTATTAAACATGGGCTGCAAACATAATCGTAAGAGCCATTTTTCAGAAAATTAACGACACTTAACATATTTCCACATAAAGTAGTTCGGACTGGTGACTTTTATAAGTCTTCATGCATCTCTGAACAGTAATAATCTTAAATGCATTTGCTATTTTTCCAGTAGTTCATTTTACAGTTCTGTTATTCACACACAGACACAATCGGACATTTCTCTGGAATTATTATATTTTGCTGGACCACTAGACATGGATTTTTGATAAAATTCTGTCATAGAATTTTCCCACGGACTACACTGTCTCCTCTTATTTGCTATAGATAGGTGATAGACAAAGCAACAATCGGAATAAAAAATGTGTGTTTTGAGGATGTGCAGTAACATTTGTAATTAGAAGTGATAATGTAATTAATATCACAGTGAGCTAAGGTAACCTTAAGTTTACAGAAAGAAATATTTTCCTGTTATAATTATTCTTTAGAATTATTCTAATTATAATATTATTGCAAATTAGCTTTCGCGCTATCTTGTTTTTTCATGACTTGCACAGTAATCATACCATAACTATTGAAATTTATTTCTACGCACAGATACATCATCATCATCATCATCATCATTACATCCAGGATTTGGGCTTAAAGCCCGTTCCAACCTCATTCAATTAGTCCCACCTCTTCCTAAGGAGTCCAACGCTCCTCTTTCACTCAGACTTGTAATTATTTATGATCTCCGCTATTCATCTATTATCCACTCGGCAGATATATTATTTTAAATTTTGTTTATTCTTCATTATTTGCTCATTTAACTCAAATATCTTCAGCTCTTTCCGTGAGCTTTCATTTGTTATATTATCCCTTCTTGAACTACTTTTCACCTGCCTTAAGGGTATGTATGACTGAAATTTCATGAAAATCGTGAAAATAACAACTTTTTTATTTTAATTCTATAAAATAATTTAGACATTCCCGAATGTGAAAAATGCATAATTTGTCTCCGGACGCCATTTTTAAATGCTTATTTAAATGTCGGTGGCCTTTAAACTCTGTCAGAGTCACGCCCTCTTTTGCCTACATCCACATTCTTTGTCTGTTTTCCGTTCTTAAATTTTCAACTCAAGAAAAGAAAAATAAGGCTTTAGAAGACAAAATAGTTCCTAAAGTGTTGCCAATATATCAGAGGCCGGCTTCTACAACATTACTAGAGAGGTGCAAAATAGGAAAAACACAGAATGCCAATGAATCTTTGCATCATGTCATATGGAATAAGTGCCCAAAGGAAGTTTTCATATCAAAACAAAAATTGGATCTTGCTGTTATTAAAAGAATCAGTGAGTTTAACATGGGTAGTCTTAAGTCATTGGAGCTGCAGCAAAATATCAGAGGTGGAAGTGTAGTAGACTCAGCAAGGAAAACTTCAGTGCAGCGAGATCAGACTCGTATCCTGCAAAGCAAGAAGCGAAGTTGTGCAGAAGAAAAGCAACATTTAAAGAAGAAAAAGGTGGAAAAAGCAGCAACAGAGGAGAGGAAAAATAAATCTGAGGGTCCAACCTATCAGCCTGGTGAAATTTAATGTTAGTTATGCAATCAAATCTTTAATCGCTGTTTTCTCAATGTTCATATTTTCAGCATTTTTCTTCCTGTAAAATGCTCCTTGCGATGCAGTTTTTGTACTACATTCATGAAATTTCCTACACAGGTTCAGAATATCATGAGGAATGGAAATTGCTCTAGGTTGTATTGTGAAATGTATATAAGCATATATTTTTAATTTTCAAACACAAAACTTACAGTTTTTTAGACAAAAAGAGAATATTTGTAAATTAAAAATTTTTTGTGACCTAAACTAAAGGAGACACAGAAAAACCCAGAGCAATTTCAAAAAGTATGTGTATTATGAACATAGGGTTAAAATATTAGACCAAAATTCGAAATATTTTGTCGCAAGGGACTTTTTTAGTGACGTAACAAAAACATACAAAATTTATCATAATTTCTAAACTGCTGGAGAAAAATGGTTTAAATTTAGGTTGTAAAATGCTTACAATATACTACACATATGGTGTAAATTTGAAAAAGCTAACATTATTAGTTCAGAATTTGAAAATTTCAGTCATACATACCCTTAAATAACATTAATGTGGTGGAATTTTTTAATTTTCTTTTATATATCATTATCCACAGTAGCACTTACGCCACATCGTAAATATTTACAGTAGGAGGCTTGCTCTAAGCATATTCCGTCAACACATATCTTCGACCTGACAGGATATTCGCTATGGTTTGCTGTTATTTTTGTTTTATTTGCTGATATAATCTGTACACTGATCGCTGCAGATACTCTTCGCTAACTTGTATAATTATAACATCATCGGTATACAACAGATATTCACATGGTTGTTATTATTGTTTTTCATAGACAATATTGTGGTGAATAGCTGATTATAGTAGAAGTCGTCCAATCAGTACTTTTTATTAATGTTCCCTAAATTTGTATTAATACTTCAATGATGGTATTGCTTCTTTCATACTTTCTCGGTCAGTTGTTTAGGTTTCTTATGCACATGAGAAGTAAAATTGTGAAAGATGTGGGTACCTTAATATGCAACAAGGGAGCGTTGCACTTTTTAAACGTGGTTACTGCCGGACGCTATTGGGTTTGTGGCTTTGCTGGGAGAAGCTTCGAGAAGCGCGATGATAACCAAATAATTCTGGAATCGTTGATATGAAAATATGAGGTTGGTCGCTAGAATCCTCTACGTCTCTAAAACTACAGATTTTATATAAACGGCTGTATGTATATGGCCGCTGGACTTTGGAAGGACTGTCAGCCAATCAGGCGTGAACTAAATGAGACTCCTGAGCCAATCAATTCAGTTTAGTGCAGCTGTTACATATAGTACAACAAAGTCTAAATCTCATAGTTGCTGAATTGGTTATTACATTCTGTACACTAAGATAAAGCTCTTAAAATCAGCATAGTTCTCGCCCCCCCTCCCCCCGTCTGCCAGACGTTCACACAGTTACACAGTCAATCATAAATCCATAGACAACTGGATAGCAGCTTCGTCCACTCCTAGCAGCTCCGCTGCACGATTGACTGTCCGATTAGCCACGACGCTTTTATACCCAAACCATCATTTCTAGAAAGTTTTCAAAGTGCCAGATAGCATAAGACTATATGCAAAACATGTAATTCATATACATATAATTAAGACATGTGTCCCATTTCTAATTTATAAATACATTAAAGATAAGAAAAATAACACTTGTGAATAAAGGACGGTTACCGCAGGCCATGAAAAAAATGAAAATATTCAGATCTGTACAATTTCAGTCATCTTTTGTATTTGTTTTTGTTGACCAATTAAGTGGTAGTTGTTTTTATATGTTACAGATTTTTAAATACATAATGATTTGAGGTTTATTTAGGCAATTACAGAAGGAGTAAATTGCCTAATTAAAGTTATTTCTTCAAATGCTGCAATTAACACTCGCTTTCTTTTAATGTACCTATATAATATTTACAGTTTCTGGATGACTAATAGTTAATATTATTAAACTAATATTTTGCTTAATAGTAATTCTTCTAAAAATGCTTAATGATATTGTATTTACCTTAGGTAAATACCAGGTAAGGCCTGAGGCAACTAACCACATTAATACTGAAACATGTATTATGTTTAATACATAGCTAAACTGTTGTGCTAATGTTATGCTAAACTTTATTCGTAATACAATGAATTACTCATGTTATTCATCACTTTAAACATTTCAGCAATCCTTATAGTTTTATTACAGAAAGTCACGTTAAAGCTTATTCTTAAATATTCAAGTTTATAATGTCTATTGTTTATATCACTTTGTGCAACAACTGCAGTTTTATGTTAGTGTCTTTGTTTTAAATGAAAAACGTTACTCGTGTTACTCATATCATTTAAATGATTTACAAATGTATATAATATTACGCAGAATGTTTTGCTAAAGTTTCTTTGTAATTAAATGAATTAGCCATGTTGCACTTTTAAGTGTTTTGAGCTATAACTACAGTGTTGTATCTAGTGTTGTGGTATAGATTCTTTGTAATTGATTTAGATGAATTACTCATGTTATTTAAGTGAATGTCAAATTAATTTGTTATGCTGATGAGCCAGAATAATAACAGGAAGCAGTAACATTCAAAGCAAGGTTATTATTAAAACTTTCCTGTAAAATACTGCATCCTATTGTAAATTCTTTGAAAGTTCATACAAAATTTTGAAGTAATTGAAGGAGAAACTAATGTACAGCTGCCATTAAAAAATTCACTGCAGGTCTCAGCTGATTATATGTTCTAATACTGTATATCTTTGTGCGTCATCTGTAGCAATACGGTATTGGAACATATCACCAACTGACAGCTAAGCAGGTATGAAAAATACAGCTATAGCTTTCCGGCAACGTAAAAGTTTGGGCGCGCGATTTTTCATAATTTAGTTCGCCACCCGAAAATAGGAGCGCTGCGACCCTTTGTGCTGCCAACGATTAACATGGGAGTTTCACTTCTAATAAGTATATGTTCTGTGGAATGAGATTAGTAGAAGCCTGGATATTGTAGAAGTGAGATGTCTACATGTCTTATCCACATAGATAAGTGAAATAGGACTTGAAATAATTCTGCACAAGATCATCATCGGAGTAAGACGTGTTTTCTTTGGTGTCGTTCTGCAAGTCTGCAGAAAATTAAACTGTAACGATGCAACAATATTTTATAACAGAACAAAATCTACGAAATTTAAAATGGTAACAAATTGTATTAATGGTTTCTCGAAATAAATCCCAAGATATTTAAACCTGAGGGATTGTTGTTATTTTCAACCATAACAGCTTAAAACAATTCTCAATCCGATACTACGGCCAGAGATAAGACTCATTCCTCCAGAGTGCCGAGACATACATCCAGGGGCGGTTCCTCCATAAGGTTGCAGGCTTGCGCTACACCCACTGATTCTGAATATACAACAGGTGCACTTTGCACATTAAAGCTGTACTTATTTGCATTTTTTTATATACAAACATGTTTCAATTACGCTTATTGTCTGTAGCTGCCCATGACCGCAGAAGTCGAAATAAACGGAGGTTAGCTGTAGGAGCCGCCAGGTTTGCGGCGAAGTGTTAACCTAAGATTTCGCCCAAATGTGGGTTCTCTGAGGGGGTTGCGGGAAGGTGAAGAGATGGGAGTGGCTTCTTATACATTGCTTAAATGGAGGTTTATATACCTAGCTCCTCCTACTCTTAGCAACGTCTATAGCGTGACCTTCAGGCTTAGCTTCTGTGTACTCTGCTTTTCGAACACAGGGAGAATTTAATTAAATGCATGGAGGTTATTCAGCAGAGAGCTCTGTTAAACAACAACGCCACACCTGTTCAGGCTTCTGGGTTTATGGCCACTTTGAAAGATTATAATTTTGTATTCTGGCTGTCTTTCTTCTACAAGATCATGTCCCATGTGGACATTATGTACAATCAGCTGCAGAAACGAGACTGCAATGCAACATTTGCCATCGGCCAACTAAACGCATTTGAAAGGGAACTGCAAAAGGTAAGAAATAGCGTGGATATCGAGGAACACGAAGAAACTGTAATTAAGAGGAGAAGAATAGAAGATCGTGATGTGAAAAGAAGAGAAGCTCTTGAAGTATGTGACATTCTTAGAGAAGCAAAGGACAGGTTTAGCTTCACGGAAAATCTGGTAGCCTCGACTTTGTTTCATCAAGAAAATTTCTAAGACATTTCCAAAGGATTCCCTTAGCGAAACAATAAGGTTCTATCATTTTATCATTGGAACAAAACTTCGTAGAGAACTGACTGTAATTTACTGTCGAGAGGAATTTCGTGGAATGTCCGGTGCATTGTGCTTGATGGATTTCATTAAGGAAAACAACTTATGTGCTACATTCAGCGAATATGTAAAACTCCTCCGAGTACTGTTAACTATGCCAATGTGTACCGCTGAAGCAGAATGCTGTTCCTCAACTTTAAAAAGAGTAAAAACTTTCCTCAGGAACACAATGTCACAGGACCGTTTGTCAGCATTAGCACTGCTTTCAATTGAAATAGAGTTTGTTATGAAGATTAACGACTTCAACGCAAAAGTTATCGATAGATTCGCCAGGTCTAAGGAGAGTAGAGCAGAGTTTCTGTATAAATAGGTGAGTCACTACTACTCTGTATTTTATTTTTCACTTGTGCACCACCAATAATTTAACCCACCCGCCGCCACTGCATACATATACAAGGATTCTTCTAGATCGTCACCAGAGACGAGAATCTATAAATCATCATCGTTTTTTACAGTTATCATAGCACATTTTGCACATATTTTACTGTGGCAACGATATATGCCTGAAAATAAAATATATTACAGGGATATACGTTTTGTCAAATCCTGTTCTTTCCGCGCTGAAGGAGAATACAAGGTCTCTCCCCTGAGTGGTGTAAGAATAGCAGTAAAAGAAAACCATTATCCCATATTTTCAGCACGAAATGTAACCTGCACTTAAAATACCGTGCGATGCACTGCGGTGCAGTACAAAAAGGAAAGCGCGTTAACAATAGAGAATACCAACAACTTCCACAAGTTGAAGAAGCAAGAGAATGGAGGAGGACGGAAATGCTGCTTCCAGAGAGCACCATCTGTTTGGGTTTGATTTACAAAAGGCATTCATTGCCCTTGCTAAAATTGGTAACATCTGTGTTCTTGCCATTTTAAGAAATTTATGAATTGGGGAGTCATTCTTTCAGTGAATAAAACGGTTTATCATGCATAAGGGGCGAACCAAACAGAAGCTTCCGAAGTTCTTTTATTACACCCATATATAATTCGATTTATTTTTCTCAAGTACCTGAAATGTATTTGTGGAAAAGCTCCGTGGTCCTTCAGCTTGAAAGGATTTTAAGGTAAAAATACACAGCTCAAATTATTTCTTTGTATATCGCTTAAGTATTTTAGACACAAAATATTAAATGGAAAAAATATGGGAAATGCATGTTTTCAGGTTTGCAGAATTCAAAAACTAAAGTATTGGCGTATTTATATGCAATGCTCACATCTGTTGATAGTTTTGAAATGCCAAATGTGGGAAAATGTGAGCTTTAGCACATTAATCTTTCAGTTTCAAAGCTCCCCACCCCGCTGATGGCAAATATGTGTCAGTGTCTTTAAAAGAGCTAATACTTAACCTTAATTTATAGCTCACCGACTACAGCAAATGATATAGGATATTATTGTCCAAAGTTGAGTTAGAAGCACACACGGAGGGTGAAAACTCTAAGTAGTACCTGCCGACAAATAAGCGAGCGAGAATGAAAGAAAGAGATAGTGTACTATCCCTATGTCTCACTTTCTCTGTTTCGTTAGTCTCTTTCTCTGTTCAGTCATATAGTTTGATATGTAATAAAAATAGTAGTTGGCAAACAATATGTTAATATATTGAATTAATTTTCTTCTCTCTCTCTCTCTCTCTCTCTCTCTCTCTCTCTCTCTCTCTCTCTCTTATCAGTCACTTTAATAACTGCCTTCGTAACTGCGTCATGTGTTATTGGATTTCAATGAAGGTTTTTGCCATTAATCCCTCAATCGCTACCCTTTAAGGGGGGGCGTACGAAAATTTTTTCAGAAAATCTAATTTTTTTATTGTTTTGTAAAATAGTATATAGTGTTAGCTATCAAAGCAAAATACTATGACTGTACGTGGTCTGTATGTACCTTTAAAAATTAAATGCCCTAGTGTTGCATAGTAGCATAGTAGCAACACATAGTCTTCCATCAGCTGTCCTCTAATCTATAAGGCCCACCTACCAATTCTTAGCACACCCAGACTTGCTAGAAAATGTCTTCTCTATGGAGAGACACAAACCCCAAATGAAAGCCTCAACAATTTGATATGGAAAAGGTGTCCCAAAACATCATTTGTGTCTTCCATAGTGGTGAAAATTGCTACATTTGATGCTGCAATAGTGTTTAATGATGGGAATGTTGGCAGAAAGAAAGTTATGCATCAGTTAGGGTAATAACCTGGTGTGTTTATGGAAACAATTTTGCAGAGTATCGACAACATTCGCATCGCTGGTGCATAAAGAGCTGTGAAATTAATGCAAAAAGAAGCAAGACAGAAGAGGAATTTAAAAAGAAAGGCTGAAGAAGACCAGAATGAGGATACAGACTATGGATATGGGAAGTTCTGACTTAAAATTAAAAGGCAAACTGAATAATACTTATTGTATTTTTAATTGCCTTTCCGCTTAACTTGTATTTTCTACAACTTCAACCCATTTTTCTCTCAAACTACTTCATCTACAGTGATGCAATTTATCACACAGCTTTCTTATGTCACAATGAACATGTTGTTGGTTTTAGAATTTAAGATTAAGCTCTACATGGAGTGTGATGATACAAAATATATGAAATTATTTTAATTTTTAAAGGATGCATATGATTAACATTTTTTTAAACTCTATACAGCTTCAATAGGAAATATAAATCGAACAAATTATTTTTTAGTGTGTTTTAAAATAACATACCAAATTTCAGAAAGATAGCATATGTGAATTTTGAAAAAAAGGGTTTAAGTTTGTAAATACCTCTGCATAAAAATATGTAGAATTAATTATAAAAAATGGAAAATTATGAAAAAATATGTGCATATTAACTGTATTATCTTAAATGAGTATACTAAGTTTCACTTCTCTAACTTGAAAACTTTGGATGTTATGGCTATTTATGTAAGACCCTGAATTTCTGCATACGTCCCCTCTTAAGGGTACAATTTTAAACGTTTTCCCCCTAAAATATAAACTATTATATTGTGACTTTGTGGGTTCGTAAAATTAAAAAGTCTAGTTTGCGACATTCAAAACGCTCTTTATTTCAAGTAAAAAGACGCTTGTACAACTATGATATCACGAGAATGACGTAACACACACGAACGCAATTCCGTCTGCCATACGTCCACACAGCTACACAGTCAATCATAAGTCCATATACAACTGGATAGCAGCTTCGTCCATTCCTAGCAGCTCCGCTGCACGACTGACTGCCCAATTAGCTACGACCCTTTTATAATCAAACCATCATTTCTCGAAAGTTGCCGATGCCACACAATCTTTCGTGGCGGCAGGCGAAGGAGAAGGAACTCTCCAGACACCTCCCTGGTTCTTTCTTTCTCGGCAAGTAACAAGCGCTCATCGATTCCGTGAGCATGGCTTGGGTGCTATCTGCCTCTTTCACTCCCCGCTTCTCTCTATCTCTCAGCGTTTGCCTGCGCGCGGGTGGTCATTACCAAAACAATTCCTGACGACAATATGCTGCAAAAAGGAAGATAAAATTAGAATGAACAACAACCATATTGCGATTATCATCATGGGTATAATTGGCTAATCGAGTCCTTAATGATACTCGTGAACATGGGTTCGTTCATCACAGATAATGGGATGTTACGAGGAGCTATACGGGGGGGGGGGGGGCGCACACAATAGAAACCGGATTGTTGTCATAAAAACTTTATTGCTGAACCATTTTACAAAATTACTTCAGTAACCTTCAAAATATTCTCTATTACATGCGATGCGATTGTCAACTCTCTTTTCCCATTGTTGGAAGCATGTTTGGAACTCTTCAAGTTTGATATTCTCCAGTGCCCTTTGCGAAGCTGTTTTTACCGTCTGCACATAGTTAGAACGCCCCCGTTTTAGCGTTTTGTTCATTCGTGGAAATAGGAAAAAGGCGCACGGGGCTAGGTCCGGCGAATACGGAGCTTGGGGAACGACAGACCACCTCTGAAATGCCAAATAGTGGGTCACTCGTAAGGCCGTGTGTGCTGGAGCGTTGTTCGTGATGCAGAAACCAGTCACCTGATCGCCAAAGTTCCAGGCGTTCCCTCCTCATATCCTCTCGCAGACGCCTTAAAACATCCAAGTAAAAGTGCTGGTTAACAGTCTGGCCCGGGGGTATGAATTCCCGATGCACAATTCCACGAACATCAAAAAAGACAATGATCATCGTCTTCATATTTGACCTCACTTACCTTGCTTCCTTTGGTCTGGGAGAGTTGGGAGTCCTCCACTGGCTTGACATTTGCTTGGTTTCTGGGTCATACCCGTAACATCAACACTCATCCCCTGTAATGACTTTGTTCAAGAAGTTTGGATCACGTGCAAACTCTATTTTCAAGTCCTGACACACATTCATGCGGATGGTTTTGTGTTCCTGTGTGAGAAGGCATGGAACAAATTTAGGAGCAAAACGTCCCATATGCAAATCCTCTCTCAAAAGCCGCTGGTACGAGCTCCAACTGATTCCTGTCGCTGTTGGTCGATCGTTTGGTGACGATCCTCGATGTTTTGGCGGACCTTTTCAATGTTGTCCTCATTTCGCGATGTTGAAGGGCGTCCAGAACGAGCTTGGTCTTCAACACACATCTCCCTACGTTTAAAGCGCCCAAACCACTCGAAAACCTGTGTGCGGCTCATAGCATCCTCCTGGGAATCTTCCTGAAGCATTTGGTGTGTCTCCGTTGCAGTTTTTTTAATCAGGAAAGAAAAGTTCACACACACGCTTTGTTCTTTTAAAGTTGCCATAACGACTTCGCAGAAGTAACCCGCCAACAGTCAGAGAAACACTATACCACACTTGCACGTTCAGCTCTACACTGACGCCGTCCGCACATCTGTTTCATGAAGGTCTCTACTAACACCATCTAGCGTGAGAACCCTGCACTACGTCTATGAGTGGCAGCGCCCTCGGAGTTCGGTTTCTTTTGGGTCCCCCCTCGTATGCTGGTGATGTTCTGGATATAAATGTACCAAAGCAGATTTAAATAAAGGAAATATCCAATACTCAGGAATTTTAATCGTTGTTTTACTAATTAATTTTAACATTTACAGCGTAAAATGACAGCCATCCATCATTTATATTGTTCATTCCATTTAAAATATATGCGAAGATAGACTAAGGTATCACAAAGTATCTTAAAACGTTCGTATGATCTCCTGAAGTAGATACGACGTGTACACATACTGCAACATTAGTTTGTCGCATCCCAGTTTCCAGGATTTAAGATCCTGCAAATTCTTAACATAATCCTGCGTATCTACTAATATATAAGTAAATAGGTGTAGATCTTAAAAGGACACACATTTTTTGTTTATGTTTGTCATGGAATTTATCATTAGTGTGATAAAACACAACTTATAATTCCAGTGCCTTGTGTTTTAATTAAACAAGGGATAAAGGATAGAAAGCTCCAGAAGTAGGCCACCGCATGAGGCCACGAAGTCACAGGCCACAGAGACTCGCGGAAGTCCATTAACAAGTTTTGAGAGACTAACCCCGCGCCAGGCCCTCTGCGCAGCTATCATTAGAGCCCACTGTCGACAAGGTCCCCTCTGCGTGATTACAGCGACCATACGCTGCCCGCTCCAAGGGCAGCATTCATAATACGCAAACATCCACACCATCTCTCTGGCACTGATCAGTACACTTGCAAGATGATACGAAAATGGAACGATGGGTAATGATGGAAAGGAAATCGTGGTATGAACGAATGCACATGCGAATTCGACTAACTTACAAGGGAAATCTACCAAAATCCCAAATGAGAGTGCGCAGTTCACTGGGATCAAACCCAAGATCTTGGAATGTAAGTCCTATACGTCACCGCGGCACAATCTTGTTTCTAGTTTTAGTTCCAGATCTGTAAAATCATTTTTACGTTACAGTTTCACTGTTGTGAAAGCTGAAGCTTCTCAGCTAATGTTTTAACTTTAATTCTGGAGAATTTGTTTTCATTCAAAGATATAACGTGAGTGCAAAAGTATAGACACAAAATAGTATTTTTCCTAGTTTTTATAAAAAAATTTACGTCCTGATGTACTAGCTTATGCACTCTTGGAGGCATTTTGAATAAACAGGGATGTCACTAGCAGTAAGGTTCAGAGGTGCTGATTTCTTCAGGTGTTCTAGCTTGGTATACACACATAGATGCTGCCACACACGGGAACTCTAACTGCATGCCGCAGATGATGAAGAGGAACAATTGCTCTGTGAGCTGTCTTTCTATTACACTGGACAAAGACGAACATGTTTTGGCTTCAAAAATAGTCATTTGACATATATTTCCATCTGCTGAATTAAAAAATCACCATAAAATGACAGATTAGCTCTTGCTTTGGAGATAAAGTGACATTTCATTTTTAGTGTCAACATTTTAATAGGAAATTGCATTAGGAAATTAGGATAGGAGATTGCATTATATTAAAAGAGACTGGCCTGCAATAAATCTTAGCATTACCGAGAGAATGTGTATACCAAGCCTCTCTTGGCCTCAAAAGATGCTTGCACCCCTGCATATCAAGTTGAGTTTGACGAAAAAGTTTGTCAAAGGTATGAACCAAGAAGGACGGGCTTTTACATACATAAGAGAGAAATTTCCGAAATTAAGTGATGCAGAAGTTAGGGAAGGCATTTTTGTCGGGCCACAAATTCGAGAAGTTGAAAAGGACCCTGCATTTGACGAAGTTATGGAGGGGAAAGAAAAGGAAGCTTGGGAAGCCTTCAAGGGAGTTGTTCGTGGATTTTTAGAGATATAGGAGTTATCATCTCTGGTGACGCAATTGGTGACGTGTTCCTGCAAAAGTACCATAATAACCTTGGGTGCCACATGTCCCTTAAAATCCATTTTCTCAACTCCCACTTAGACTTTTCCCTTCCTAGTTATGGAACTGCTAAAGATGAATGTGGAGAAAAACTCCATCAGGACATTTCGGTTATGGAACAGAAGTATCAGGGCTGTTTGAATGAAGCAACGCTTGAGGATTGTTGTTGGTTTGTTGGTCTTTGTATAGGGATGCTCCCGAACTCCCTTAAAAGTGCAAGCTTTTGACGACGATCTCATGAAGCCAACACAAGATTCTATTCAGACACGAACCACCTGCGAGGTACTTTTAGAATTCTTAGAATATACGAGGGCTGTTCAATAAAGAATGATCATAATTTTTTTACAGTCATAATTTTTAGCACTAAAGTTTAATCTTATTATATTCTGTTAGCTTAATGTGAAACAAACACGCCGTAGTAGTTTCATTGTTGGTACTACTAGTTCCCGCCTATGGAAACTAGTTAAGTTCAGACATGTTCAATATAGCCTACCCCTGCAATGGAGGTAACATGAAGTTAAAGTTGATGTTAGAGGAAGATCCGCAGTTTCTTTCAAACGTAATCATTTCTGATGAAACTTGGCTACATCATTTTGATCCTGAGAGCAAACAGCAAAGCTCAGTGTGGAAATATCCTTCATCACCAACCCCCAAAGCAGCAAAAGTGGTTGCTTCTGCTGGGAAAGTTATGGTCATTTCATTCTTTGATATTCATGAAATGGTTTATCAGCATGTTGTACCTGCAAACACATCAGTAACTAGACAATATTACAGGGATGTCCTGAAAATATTGCAAGTCCATATCAGGCACAAAAGACCATATTTTTGTGAAGCTGGCTGGATGCTGCACCAAGATAATGCGCGGCTGCATATTGCCAATGTTGTTGCTGAATATCTTGCAAAAATCAACGTGGCGTGCATCCCTCACCCTCCCTATAGTCCAGATGTAGCTCCATGTGACTTTTCTCTATTCCCTAACTTGAAGAAACGCCTTCGTGGGAGGCATTATCCATCATCAGAAGCAGTGGTGAAGGCTGCGGAGGCGATTTTGAAGGATCTCTCAAAAATGGTTTCCAGCACGTGTTTGAACACTGGCAGAAGCACTGGGACAAGTGGATCGTATTCAGGGGAGACTATTTCGAGAAGGACCATGAAAATTATGAGGATTATTAAAGGTACGTTGTAAAAAGAATAAAAAAGGATGTGATCATTCTTTATTGAACTGTCCTCGTAACTACCATTTTAAAATATCAAATACACCTTCAATGTTGATAGAATATGTAAATAAGATATATCTTTTTCTCTTAATCCGTTAATATAAAATACTTCCCTAGTGTATATCACAGAAACCAGAGCTAAGAACAATTTTTAATTGTCATATTCGTTTTTCTCAACCCGAAGTTAGTAGGAATTGACTCATGAAGTGCTGGAAACTTTTAAAGATTTGTTTTTTATTGCCCAATGTTATTTCTCTCACCAAAGAATGACGTTAAGTTTAATAAGGAAGGGATTAGATCAGAAAACGAGGTCACGACATGACTCAGAATAAGGTAGGGAACGCCTACCTCCTCTGGGATTCTGCTTGTAAAACATAAACCTTACGTAGAATGCTTTTAAAATAAGAATCAATATACAAAGGCGGGGTTCATACAAAATTCAAAGCTTGATTTTCTACAAATTGTTCAACGCAAAGCAAGCAAAGAGCACTTAACATAAAAGATAGTCCCATAAATAGCTTAAACAAGTGCAGTAAAGGCGACAATACCGTTGACGTAGATCAGAACACCCGTAAGTAGTTGAAGTCAATAGTCAACTCTTGCGCAGACGTTTCAGCTCATAAAGAAGTTAAAAATATAAGAATTTGAGTCTGTCTCGTCGAGTTCTCCCGTAACTGAGCACCTCCTCATAATTTAATAATTACGGCGGGAGGTGAATTACTGGTAGTGAGATTGTGATCTTGTTGGAATTGCTCGGCAGGAGATCTCTCCTTCCATTCATGGTCTGGGTGCGTCCTGACGTAATATGTTTACCAGAGAGGGGAAAAGAATCACCGCGACTGTTTGAAGAATAATTTATTCACTTCTGTAATCTTGCTCCACTCGTCACCATATGTTTCTGTGACCCATTGTTTTCTACGACATCTTCCCTGAACACGAAGCGAAAAAGTTTTCTATTATATGTTTCAAATGGGAAGAGTTATCGCCTGTAACGAATCAGATGCGTTAGCGCATTCAGCGTTGCCAGCTCGTTATCCCCATTCTTTTTATATTTCCCTCCCCCCTTCTCTCTTTCTCGCACACTTGCCAGTATCCTTGGCGCTAGGCGTAAGGGAACGCAAACTAAGTTCCCCAAAGTTTTATAATAATGGAGTTGTTGAAATCCCAATTGAACATGGATATTTGTATATTATGCAAATGTTTTAAGTATTTAGTTTAAAATTAATTATAGTTTATGAATCTTATTTCTCTAACCCAACGAAAATACCAGCGGTGCATCCGCATAACTGTGAATGTTGCTTACGTTAAGAGATAATTCGTCATTGTCATTGTCTTCATCGTCTGAATACTGAAAATTTATGACTATAGGTTGCAAAATCACGTTACGTGCTATTTCTTTCCAAAAGTCGTCTTCTTGTAGTTTATCTGATGTCTCAGGCAGCTTTCCCAGCCTTGTGTTCTTTGTCAATTTTTTCATGAATAAGTCGTTCAACGTCAGTAAGTTTAAAAATATTATTTGTGTTTGCAACATAATTTGAGCCCATATTAACTCAACTGGATTGTTCTGGCAGTAGCATTGGGAAAGGTGGATCGTGTCTCATTGATCCAGTTGATACACTTTTTCATGGAAGAGTAACTGAATACTGCTTTGCACTCTCTAGAATAAAGAGAGATTACGAACCATTCATAAACAAAGATATAATGTGACCAGACACGTTCAGCCAGGCCAGCAGGAAGACTATTATTTCCTCTCATCGAATTTAACAAACTCGTTGGCATATTCAAAGTGCATATTTCTTTTATCACGTCATGTCAAATTTTACGTTTCATTTCTGAATGCTATCTACTTTATTTTTTGTATTAGGAAAACTATTTTAGCTAAAAATATGGGATTTTTACGGTTATGTTAGATACATTACTCTCTACCCTCCTCATGGAGGGCGAATAGTATTTATTAGAGATTGATTAGTTTGCCGCTCGTCACACACCGCTTAAGTGGAATGCAATATGACAACACCGCAGGACTCCAGTTGGTTGCTCACCCAGTAGCGCTCAAGGACAAACATCATCCCATTTGAAACACGCAAGTCCGACGCACGCGTGTATTGGCACTTTTGCTGAGTTTATCCATAAACAAAAGAGGCATACCTGTGACATTTTGATGCTAATTGAAGTGGGATAATGCCGCTTACATAATTTTCCGGGGAGTTTCTAATTTATTCCCCAATATCTTTCTTCTTTAAAATACTTTTCTTTCGCAATCTTAACCTTAATGCCCTTACTGATACGTACGCACGTGAAGTCCTATCAAGCACCTTAGAGAATGGAATACTAGACTCCCCTTTTAATTTCTCCTCATCGAAGTATTCTCTCACAGAGCATATTATTTCCCGTGTATGTCCTTTAATTGGCATACCTTTACCAAATACAGTTTTATTTGGTCACCGAGCACTTTCAGGTTTTCGCTTGTCACTATAATTAGAGATAGTTAAACATTAATTAAACACAATTGCAAATGATCACAACACGCGCTAAGATGCACAAACTCAGGCACACGTAAACCAAGGCAAATTGCCACAAATAAAATGCAAAGTAGCTTGCCAGTACAGGATCTCTAACTGTTGCATACGTGAGGGCATTCTGCTTATGCAGCGTTACCAGCAAGAGAAACAAACACCAAGGTATTATAATTACTGCAGCGTTTGCGTAACTCGCTCGGCCGCAAGTCATGCTAAGCACGTGTTAGAATATCGGCAACCTGGGTTTAGCGTCTAACGTTGTCATGGAAACGTCTCGACTCTAATTGGTCATTTTAATCGTTACTATGACAACCGTTATGACGTACTCATCCCCTCCCATTTATATAGACCGTTATTCCACGTGGTTACTGTCAATCATATTCTAGTTTGGCAACCAGTATAAAAGTTGTAACATAATTTTAAATGTATGACATTTCGTGTGCCACCCTGTACATGGGAAACGTTGTTTTCTTTATCGTTTACAAAAACATCAGCTCAGAACGATTGAATAATCCATGTATTCAAGTGGGGCTTAGAGACGAAGGAAAGAAATAGAGATTCACGAACGCGTCATACTTTATTGTACCTCGGAGAGCACTATGCCAGTAACACCTATGGGAGATTTATTTCAGTGTGCACCTCGCGCAAAGAACAAAGCGCTAGAGGCGAGAGTTTAAACCGTGGCAGATACATCAAACTGATTGGCAATAGATTTAATGAGCAAGGTTTCCGTAGCTGCTGCCCTTGTTTATGGCTATCGATTGGCGAGACAACTGCTAAAAATGTGTGCATATTATCTCCCGCTGCTATGACAACCGAACCATGAACTTTACATCATTTATTTTATTTGTTTAGCGGGCTTGTTATGTTACAGGCGCTTTTTAGTGCACATGCATTATGCTATTATTTGGGTCTATATTAACCAAAGTGTTGCAAATGATTTTGTTACGAACAGAAACCGCAGTTCCGCTCATGCTGTTACGTTAACTGCATATGACCCTCTCCCTCTCTTTCTCTCCGTTTCTCTCTTAAGTTCCCTCTCCCTTTCTATCTCTCGCTTCCATTCTTTTTTTGCAACGAGTGTGGTATTTAAACATTTAAAAGCGATAATCATATCCTACTGTATGAGGCATTAATAAAAATTAAAATATAAGGCTTTATTTCGCCCGCCTCGGTAGCGTAGACGGTAGCATGTCTCCCTCACGTTCAAGAGGTCCCGAGTTCGAATTTCGGTCAGGGTGAGTTACCTAGATAAGGTTTTTCCGGGGTTTTCCCTTATCCTTCAAGACGAATGTCAGGTAACTCTAAGCTCCATGGACCCTGGACTCATTTGAGCATCACTTCACCCAATTCATTCACCGTCCGATATAACTTAACGTTGGGGCGGACGTAAATTAAAAAAAGGGTTTATTTCTTATACACCATTCTGCTTTACAGTCTTCAGTACCTTTTTGTGACAACAAGGGAAGTCTGTCTTACAAAAATAATTCTAATGGACCGAACTTTGAATTTTCTTAACTCGAAAAAGCTCCACTGAGTATTTAAAAACCTTTCAATACCTTGTCTGTATAAAGAAGTGTGGGTACAAGGGTTCCTACATATATGTTGAGTTGTTGGAATATACATCTTAAAACATACACTTTACAAAGTAATGTTGCTTTCCATATACTTTTTAAAATTTTAAACATAATTTCAAATGTATATTTCATATTTATGTATCATATTCAGCTAGAAAGTACAACGAATTGTTAAAATTACTTTTAAATTCATTTAATTAAAAGAACAATAATAATTTGTTATCAACTGTGAATTTCAGCCTCTGCAAAAAGTACTTAGTTTTAAATTTTGGATAAACTTGATACGTAATATGCTTGACTACCTTACGTTAATAATTCCATAGCAAGTTAATTGATGGAAATTAAACATTTCTCCACACTAGGCGTATATATGCTAAGATATTTGATGCATAGAGTTAACATGAAAAATTCAATGCCATGGCCGGGATTTTAACCACGAATCTCCTGGTTTCCGTCCAGTCGCTCTTAACCTTTGAGCTACCATGGCCAACGTGCCGTCCTGACATCAAATTTTCCAGTTGACTCGTATATTTCCCCGATAGACTACTAGGGGCTCTCGCATCCGAAATACAGCGGATAAGAGTTAAATGATGAAGCCTGGGACTCAAGTACTTACAATAGTAAGTCGCCATAAACGGTGTATCTCGGATGCGAGAGCCCCTAGTGTTCTACCGGGGAAATATACGAGTCAACTGGAAAATTTGATGTCAGGACGGCACGTTGGCCATGGTAGCTCAAAGGTTAAGAGCGATTGGACGTAAACCAGGAGATCCGTGGTTCAAATCCCGGCCATGGCATTGAATTTTTCATGTTGACTCTATCCATCAATTCCATTGCAAGGTTTCGTTAACTTATTTTGCGGAAATATTTGCTAAGTTATAAAATGCATCGTAGGCGTGATTTTAAATGTTTGAAAAAATATCTAAAATAGCGCACTAATAGTTTATGCAGAGTCTAAAATTCCGCTTATGCATTTTTATCAAGGACTGTACATTTTACTTAGCATATATAATTTAGGAATTCATTAACATATGTGCAGATAATTTTTTTAAAACTTCTAGAAATTTTGCTGATTGTGAGAAGCATCTGAAAAAGTCTAAAATACGCAACAATGCCCAGTTATTCAATCATCACTTAACTCTCGTTTTTACTCCAATAACACTGGGCGTCAATGAAAATGTTTCGGACCTAAATATAGTGAATTTACATGTTTCCCTCTGCTGAATTCAAAAATCGCCATAAAAATGATACATTATCTCTTGTTTTGAAGATAAAGTAACATTTCAGATTTAGACTGAATATTTTAAATTTGGAGGATTTTTTTTTGGGGGGGGGGGGGGAGTTGGTACAACTGTCAAATAACAAAACACAATTAGAGAGAAATTTTGAAAATTAAGTAATGCAAAAGTTAAGGAAGGCATTTATGTCGGACCACAAATAAGAGAACTTGTAAAGGATCCTGCATTTGACCAAATTTTGGAGGGGAAAGAAAAGGAAGCTTGGGAAGCCTTTAAGGGTGTTGTTCATGGATTTTTAGGCAACAGAAGAGATGACAACTACAAGCTCCTGCAAAAATACTACAACCTTGGATACAACATGTCCCTTAGGATCCATTTTCTCCATTCCCACCTAGACCTTTTCCCTCCTAGTTGTGGAGCTGTTAGTGATGAACATGGGGAGATTCCATCAGGACATTTCTGTTATGGAACAAAGATAGCAGGGCCGTTGGAATGAATTAATGCTTGCGGATTACTGTTGGTATTTGTATAGCGATTCTGCGGAACTCCATCGCAAGAGGCAAGCTAAAAGACGACGAAGTCAATAGGCCACAACATGATTCTCTTCAGGCACGACTATCTGCGAATTATTTTTCGAGCAATTTAGAATTCTTAGCATGTAATTACCAGTTAAAAAATCAAATGCACTTTTATTGTTCTTAGCATGTATGTAATTAAAATTAATCTTTTCTGTCAATGCGTTAATATGTAATACTTCCACCTTGTGTATATCATCGAAACTAGAGATAATAAAAATTTTTCACTGTCGTATTTGTTTTTCTCAACCCAAAATTAGTAGGAATTGTCTCATGAAGTGCTCGAAACATTCAGCAATTATTTTTTGTTGTTGCCCAGTGTGATTAAAGCACTTAAATGAAAGCGTTTCTAAAGAATTGGACATGAAATAGAATATATAGCCGTTTTTGCAATGTTCTGACAGTCGAGTCTTCTCAGGTTGCAAAAACGAATGCCCTGTTCATGTTCGTTTATTCTGGTAGCTATGGTCCTTTCGGTTTGTCCTATATATGGTGTCCCACATTCACAGGGAATGCGGTACACTCCCGGAACCTGGAAGTCCAGTTTGCCTTTCACTGGTGTCAACAGATGCTTAACCTTCGGAGGTGGCTCGTGGATGGCGCTGATGTTATATTTGGCGAGAAATCTGCTAATTCTGCCGGATAGGTTGCGGGTAAACGGGATGCAGGCTGTAGCGGTAGGATTACCTGACGCTTGCTGTATTACAGGTTCCACTTCGTTGACGACGAAGTTGTGTGATGACTGAAGATGTGGACAAATGTTAACGAAATCGAATATCATCAATTCATAAGAAAAATTTGCACTATTTTCTTAAGACAAGTGAAGTTGTTGTTGCAAATAGTTATATTTGTGTAATATTTATAGCTTCATTTTTTGTAACGATTAGTATGTTGCGTAGTCCTTTTTAAGGACTCCATGTCCGGAAACGCACCGTTTGAATCCATTAGAAAGTCAGAGTTAGAGAACTGGTGTCCTAAGTGCACGTTTGAGAGGACAAAATCCTCGAGAGCAGATCGTACGAAGTCACCAACAAACATTTAGTATCAACCTATGAGCTGGAATAATTGCTGATCATATCATTGTTCCACATCTCTACCAGAATAGCAGGAGCTACCTCGCATTTCTTATATATTTTGCCTCCTTATTGGAGGATATTCCTCTACACATTCGGCACGTAATATGGATGCAACACAACGGAGCTCCAGCACACTTTGAGAGAAATCACCTTGCCGTTTGCCCCGGAGTTTAACAACTACGGTGCCATACCAGGATTGCAACGTTTTTTCCGTCGCCAACTCCTATCTGATTGGCAGCACTCCTGGACAGCTTCGGAAGGCACACAACTCCGGGCAATAAAGGAGAGCGTACAATCCTGGCTAACTTCCTGCAGGGATAACCGGCGAGCCGAGGTGATACTCACCCGGCTGAGAATTGGGCACACACGAGTTCCTCATGGTCATTTGTTAAGACGGGAACCGGCCCCAGTGTGTGCTCCATGTGCAGTACGCCTAACTGTGCGGCACGTATTACTCGAGTGCCCGCACTACGCCCGCGTTCGCCAGTCAGTAGGCTTGGGGACTAACTTGCTGGGTGTTTTAGGGGACGACCCAGTGGCCGTGATTAAGGCACTGCGGTTTGTTGCCCAAATCGGTTTTAATAAACAAGTCTAACTTGCATTTTATATTTGTTAATTTTATAGATTTTAAGTTGTCTTGGGATGGGTTTTTATGTACTTTTAATAGTTGATTGTTTTTATTTTTATTTTACATTTTAGCTTAATTTGTGTAGCTTTTAGTTTTCAGTGTTGACTTCGGGCCCAAATGACCTTGTTGTCGACGGGCCCTAAAACACCACACACTCACTCACTCACACTCACCTTGACGTTACATACTGTAATCAGTGGATTGGTAAAGGGGAGCTAATACCATGGCCAGCACAACTATCAGATCTGACACCACTGGACTCTTTTCTGTAGTTACTCATGTAACGTCAGAGGAGAACGTCATTGCCACAACTCTTGGAGCGATTGTCATTCTTTGAGGTCAACAACACTTATTGGAGCATATACGGTAAGCTCAGTGCCGCCGACGTAGGCTCTGCATTGACGCAGGAGATACCAAGTTTGAACGCTGTTTGTAATGTTAAACTGCTTTGTGCTGCATATCGTTTGTTTGTTGTAAATAAATAAATAAATAAATAAATAAATAAATAAATAAATAAAATCTGAATATTCTACCCCGGCACCTAGACAACTATACCGGGGCATGTATCCAAATTTTCTCTTTATTTTTCCATAAAATCTTTACAAATGTTATAATTATACAAATCTCTCAGAAAACTACTCTACAAAACTAAAATGAAATAAAATAACAGAAATAAACACAAAAAATCAAAAAACAAAAGAAAACAACTATGAAAATTACAAAATCCTTATTTCCTAAATCTATATCTAAATCTACTAATTCTGTAGTCCACCATGGCCTCCGCCATCACTCTCTCCCTCCGCCGCCCATGCAGTCAACTCCATTGTTTGATTATTCAATAATTCTTCCCGTCTTATCCTATTTTGTATTCTAGAACTCCTTCTTGGATCTTGTACTATTCTTCGCCTATTATCAACTCTTTCTCCTTTGAATATTTTTACCTCCCATGCTTTCTTACTTACAAAGTTAGTCAAAAGTTGTAATTTATTTACTAATTGTTGATCTCGAATTATGTCATATACGATATATCCTGCTAGCGCATGCCTCTCTTCTTGTTGGTGAATTGCATATCTTCCACATTCAAATACTACATGTTCAGGATTATCTTGTTTGTTACATAATTCACATATATCATTTTCAGTTTTATTGATTTTCTTCCAATAGGTCTTATAAGGTCCGTGTCCTGTTATATAATGTATAAATCCCTTTGTTGGTTGAATAAAATTCAATTTTAGTCTCTCTTTGACGTTCTGAAAAATTTCAAACACTCTTCTACCTTCTAGACTTTCTGTCCATTCTTTTTGCCATTTATCTTTTAAACTATTTTTAATCACCCAAGATTTGTTTGTTCTGACTCCAGTTATATTATAAACTTTTTCTAAGTTTCCTTTTTTCGCCCAAAATTTTGCGCCCTTCAATCTTATTAATAAATCAATCGGCCAAATGGCCGTTGTTACTAGCAATGCCATAGTTGGTGTTGTTTTTACAGCTCCTGTCAGACGTAATAATACTTTTCTTTGCGTTCTTCTCAACAATCTTCTTATTTGCACATCATCCATTCTTTCTGCCCAAACTGCTGCCGCATACGTCATAATTGAAGCAAAAATGGTGTTATGATATATCTGTATGTTACGCAATGGAAGTACAAAATTTAAATTGGTTATTCTTGCTAGCTTTAGCATTATTTTCTCTGTTTTCTGCCTAATATACTCCGTGTGCTTTCTGAAATGAAATTTTTCATCTATCATGATACCCAAATATCTCATCTCTTTTTCCCGTTTAATGTTCTGATTATTTATCTTCACTGTAGGATCCCGCATTAAATTTCCCTTAAAAAGCACATAATTTTAAGGTGTTAATTTTAAGTTTGTTTGTTGTATTGGCGACATGTGGAACGGACACTTTGGTGGTCTACGGTGCGTGTTTTCGGACATGGTTTGCTGCTTCGAAAATGATCCGTTTGCCGTCCTCCGCAACATACTAAGGCTTGTCGGTGTTCTTTTTGGCTCACCCTATATACTTATATATACTTATATATTATATATAATATTAATACAACATGTAGATCTTGTTAAAGCACAAAATTTATGTCCTATACATTTCTTTTCTTGTGAATATAACTATTTGAAAGTTATTCCTGGTTATCGATTTAAATTTTAAAATAGTAGTAAAGCTTTTCTCAAACTGGAAGTCTTATTGGCCTTTTCATATTCTGGGCATATAAAGAGAATGATATTAAGACTTCATGTAACGACCAACTTTAAAATATTTTGTTATACTCTTCTACTGCATTAAACCTATAGGGAACAATGTAATAAATCCATGTCTACAAACATTTATCTCATTAACATGAAGTACATGGAAGAATAAGCGTATTTCAACAATAGTTGAGAGTAAATAATGTTGAACAATAGTTGAACAGTGTGAGAGTACATCATACTTTAAATTTATATTTCATTGATTGCAACTGATAAACTACCCTTTGTTCTTAAGCTTACTCATGCATTTCCTATTCACTGTCTATAGCGGTCCTATACCACAATTTCAATTGATAATTATTTTAGTATCACCTTCAATTGTCATACATGTTTTGAGGTGCACCCAAAAATCATAAAATGGCTGGAGTATTTGCTAAGATAGCTGTAGTCCTCTCTCTTTCTATTTATTTCTAACTCATCTATGCTCTTCTAGATAATGTTACCCAATCGTCGAACTTACAAACAGCTAGCAGGAAGGGCTGGCCGATAGAGGGGCACGTACGGCATCTAGGCCACGCCTACGTTAATGCGTAGGGCTAATGATGCACCGAGTAGAGGCTGGGTGTGGGGAGAAATGACCAGAGCCCATGTGGCTGCCCCTCCTCCTGCCTTCCCCGTGGAAAGAAGGTGAAATCTCTGGTATATCTTTCCTCTCCATAGTATAGAATTTTCTAGAACCATTTAGCCACCTATAAATAGAAGCACGGTGTACCAAGTCAGTCAGTTTTTTAGTTAGTCAGATCTAGAGGGAGTTGTACGGCTAGGTGCCGAGTGCAGCGTGGACTTGCGCCCTACGAAATGGTGAATTGTAATCGTGAGTGTTACGTAATTATGTGTGATACGTAATCCTGCTGTAATTTCAAGTGTACCAACTGTAATTCGGTGGAAATAAAGAAAATTTTGAGCTTGTGCAACTGGGATTTTAATTTCACGAACACACAACGTCACAATAATATGGTCCTGAAAGATGTGAAGAATTTTTCCTGTTTTTTTTTTAATTTTTACGTAATCCAACGTTAAGTCATATCGGACGGTGAATGAATTGGGTGAAATGATGCTCAAATGAGTCCAGGGTCCATGGAGCTTTTGAAGGATAAGGGAAAACCCCGGGAAAGCCCTTATCCATGTAACTCACCCTGACCGAGATTCGAACTCGGGACCTGTTAAACGTGAGGCAGACATGCTACCATCTACGCTACCGAGGCGGGCTTTTCCTTTGTGATATCTCTCAGCTGCCAGGCGCCTGCTGAAGTACTACCGCCATTGGACCTCAGAGTTATACGCAGACCACATAGAATCTTTGTGACTTACGTGATCCCTGAAAGCAAAGGATGAAGGGGAGACACGAAGAATAAGCGAAGTTGATGTTCATACGCGCTAGCAAAGATGGCTCCCTAATGATTCTAGAATAACGTCGTCCTGATGCAAAGGCTATTTTCAAATCTCGGGAGTAAGCCATTCAGTGCTAGAAAAAAATCTCTACTCAGCACATACCCCACAGTCACACAATCACCATAGTTTGGAGCTAAAATCCTGAATTACATAGAAATTAATATATTGAAGAAATTATTTGAAACTGAAAATTATACCCAGGGAAATCTTAGGTAGAAAAAATATCACCCCAGTGTTGTCCTACGACTTGGGAAAATCATGAAAAAAAAAAACAGGATCGCAGTGCCCGAGCTCGTAACCTTCCGAATACAATACCCACCAGGGGCCTACTGCGGTAGGTACGCGAATTGGCGATCCCGGGGTCCCGAGCCATATCTCTCGGTTGGGTGCCTCTGAGTGGAGAACTAATGCCAAACGCCCAAACAAGTCCACATCCGCGTTTGACCAAAATCTAAGTTAATTCAAGTGAATTAAACTAAAGTAAAAGTAAAGCCAAAGCAAAGCCAGAGTGGAGCCTGAGTGGAGCCAGAGCCGAGCCAGAATAAAGCCAGAGCAAAACCAGAACAAAGCGTGAGCAAAACCAGAGCAAAGTGACAGCAAAGCCAGAGCGGAGCCAGAGAAAAGCCATAGCAAAGTCAGAGCTAAGTCAGAGCGGAGCCAGTGCGGAGCCAGAGGCAAGCCAGAGTTGGACCGGAGTGGTGACCGGAGCCTAGCCAGAGCGAAGCCAGAGGGAAACTAGAGCCGAGCCAGATTTAAGCTACAGTATGAACTTAGTGTGAGGTCAGAGCGAAGCCAGAGGGAAACTAGAGCCGAGCCAGATTTAAGCTACAGTATGAACTTAGTGTGAGGTCAGAGCGAAGCCAGAGCGGGAACGGAGCAGGGTCAGAACCTAGCCAGAGCCAAGCCAGAGCGAAGCCAAAGCTAAGTTAAAGAATGAAGTTAGAATAAGCCCAGAGCAAATCCAGAGCGGGACCGAAGGTAGTTCGAAGCCTAGCCAGAGCCAAGGCAGAGGCAAGTTAGAGTGAATTCAGAGTGAAGTTAGAGTGAGGTTAAAGTGAAGCCGGAGCGAAGACATAGCGGGTGAGGACCGAGGCCAGAGTGAAGCCAGAGCGAAGCCAGAGCCAAGCCTGAGTTAAGTTACAGAATGAGGTCAGTGTGAGGCCAGAGCGAAGGCAGAGTGGGACCGGAGCGGGTCCGGAACCTAGCAAGAGTCAAGCAAGAAAGAAGAAATAGACAAGCAAGGGTTAAGTTAAAGAATGATGCCATAGTGATACCAGAGCGAAGCCAGAGCGGGATCGTAGCAAAGACCGGAGCCTAGCCAGAGCAAAGCCAGAGTGGAGCCAGAGCAAAGCCAGAGCGTAGCCGCAGCAGAGCTAGAGCGGAGCCAGAGCCAAGTTAGAGCGGGACCGGAGTGGTGACTGGAGTCTAGCCAGAGTAAAGCCGGAACGAAACCCGAGCCAAGCGAGAGTTAAGATACAGAATGAAGTTAGTGTGAGGCCAGAGCGAAGCCTAAGCGAAGCCAGAATGGGACCGGAGGAGGTCCGGAACCTAGCCAGAGCCAAACCAGTACGAAGCCAGGGCCAAGGCAGAGTTAAGTTAACGAATTATGTTAGAATGAGACCTGGGCGGAGCCAAAGAGAAGCCAGAGTGGGACCGAAGGTAGACCGGAGCCTAGCCAGAGTCAAGCCAGAGCTAAGCCAGAGTCAAGTTAGAGTGATTTTAGAATGGATTTAGAGTGAGGTTAGGGTGAAGCTGGAGAGAAGCCAGAGCGTAACCAGAGCGGAGCCTGAGCAAAGCGAAAGCAAGGCCAAAGTGGAGCCAGTGCGGAGCGAGAGCAGAGACAGAGCAAAGTCAGAGTAAAGCCAAAGCAAAGCAAAAGCAAAACCAAAGCGGAGCTAGAGCAAAGCCAAAGCAAAGCTAAAGCAAAGCCAAAGCTAAGCCAAAACGGAGCAAGAGCAGAGCGAGAGCAAAGCCAACGTGGAGCCAGAGCAGAACGAGAGCAGAGACAGAGCAAAATCAGAGTGAAGCCAAAGCAAAGCCAAAGCAAAGCCAAAGCGCAGCTAGAGCAAAGCCAAAGCAAAGCTAAAGCAAAGCCAAAGCTAAGCCAAAACGGAGCCAGGGCAGAGCGAGAGCAAAGCTAACGTGGAGCCAGAGGAGAGCGGGAGCAGAGACAGAGCAAAATCAGAGTAAATCTAAAGCAAAGCGAAAGCTAAGCCAAAACGGAGCCAGAGCAGAGCGAGAGCAAAGCTAACGTGGAGCCAGAAGAGAGCGGGAGCAGAGACAGAGCAAAATCAGAGTAAAGCCAAAGCAAAGCCAAAGCAAAGCCAAAGCGGAGGGAGAGCAAAACCAAAGCAAAGCTAAGTCAAAGCGGAGCCAGAGCAAAGTCAGAGCAAAACAAAGGCAATGCCACAGCAAAGCCAAAGCGAAGTTAAAGATGAGGTAAAGTCAAAGGAAAGATAGCAAAAGTTTTTGAAAGGGCGCTGATGACCGCTGATGAGTGCCCTTAGATACAAATCATCATTATCCGAATGCAAACCTCACACGTCACTATGGAGTTATCTCAATCCGTTACACCATATAATTGAAATGCATCCAAATTAATACTACAGAAATGCAACTGTGGAACCAAGAGGATAACGAAGTCCCCGTACAGAAGATACAGAAAGGAAAGCTAGGTTTCCTGTGTAAGATGTGAACATAACCAGAGAATAACAATTCAGATCTTAGAAGTCCATCTCCCTATTAAACTAGCAGGAAGGAAATAGGAATATAGAAAGGCGATAACGTCACTAATACCATTTCTGCGGCAAAATTCAGTATGTGGATAATGGTGGCTCTACAAAGATTTCAGTGCTTTGTGGGGCAGAGAACCACTCCCTGTGACATCCCAGACTACGCTTTTAGAAATCACTTATTTACACCTTTTAAATGTTCCATTAATGTTCTTCTCCTTTAATCTCTCCATTTCTTGTTATCTTCTCTTAATAACACTTTAATTGCCGTATTTTGTTCTCAATGTTCGCCAATTCATTGTTGTTATTCTTCCTCCTTTCCTTTACCTATATCAATGTTCTTCCTTTTTCAGTTCTTCCAGTATTCTCCCTCTAGTTCCTGGCTTGTTATTGCTCATTTCTGTTTCCTTCTTCCTGTGTCTCCCGGTGTTTGGCGTTGCAGTGTACCGCAGGCAGTACTGTGGTGACGTGCTCCAGAGAAAGCCATGCTAAGCCGGTATTGATCGAGATGTAGGCCGGTCCACCGAGTAGAGTTACACTGCGCCCAGCTCTAGAATGTTGCCTGCAACACAGTCACATAGTTTTTCTTATTAATTTATTTAATCTTCCGTTGAGTTAAGGCTACTTCTGCGTTCTGTTTTCTATGCTAAATCTAGCTAAATTTAAATCTATGAGATTGGAAGCAATAAAATCAATGTCATTATGATACCTGAATTTATTAACTGCTAAGATTATTATTTTTATAAAAAATACATACGTTAAAAGCATTTCATAATATATGACGTACGAATTGCAATTTTTGGGTAATAAAAGGCATTAACCAGGTAATATATATCGAGGAAAAGCAGTTAATTATAAGTCAGAGTAGCTAAAACAATTAGGCATTCTGGTGAATAAACTAATATAAATAAGAAATCAATTTCCTCAAGTTTCCGGTAATTATAATTCAGAACATTTAGAAATCACAGAGTTTCTTGCAACTACGTATATATACCACAAAGGTTGTGTTTTGGATATAAACAAGACGTTTAAGACTCGGCAAAACTTAAGTTGGAGTAGATATTATTTATGTTACTCGTACTTTAACTGTTTACCCTCCTCACATGGATGACTTACACCTCCAGGACCTACAAGTGAGCACCTGTTTGAATGGCAGAACCTCTGGATCAGAGCTATGCCTGGATGTCAGTGAGGAAGGTAAATGGCAGAGAGTGAAGGCGAACTGAATGAATGGAAGTAAAGGTGATGATGGAGATTCCGAGAAAACCCTTGTTTTCGCCTTGTCGCTCACCACTAATCTCACATGCTTGATATCGAAACCGCGGTCTAACCGCTTGGTCTCGGCGCGGATATTTGCTTACGTTACGTATTCCTAGAATAGGTGTCCTGTGTGTATTAGCGTGATCAATTACACTGATATGCATGATTCTGGGGTTTCCTCCAAAATATGTCTACTTTACTAAATGTGATGTGCTGATTCCAAAACTGTAATCCATTTTTTTCTACCGCGTACTATTTTTTTATAATTAGCAGTTATACCTAAAACGTTTTAATGTAGCTATGTCCATAAATATTGAATGGAGCTAAGAAATGAAGCAATAAAAGATGGTGGCGCACAGTTCCACTTTGACGCTACAGTTTGTAACGAATAAGAATGGTAGCTCAGGGTTGAGCAATGAGATTTCTCTCAGGATATGCGTGGATATGTATGAGTAAGAATAGTTCTAATGACACTGGAATGCCCGTTTCAAACTGTTTTAATGACTGCTTCTTTTTATCATTAGATCAAACTTGAGGTTGCCGACCATGGGTTACTGTTTAGAGTGACTGAAGGTGGAATGCTTATTACTCGATAATACTTAACTCGTTACGTATAAACTGACAAATCTTCTCTCATCACTTCTGGTGTGCCTTCGACCAAGACAGAAGTGATGACCTTCTTAATGGCTTGCCAGCCACGAACTGTCTTTCTTCACACTATACACAGCTGTGCGTGGGTGTGTAACTTTCACTGCTGGAAACCCTCTTTTCACACAAAGATTCCCTTTGTGACTATTTTGTCCATTGTGATTATTAGTCTCGGCCATGCCATTATTAAGGGTCCGAAGAATACCTTTTCAAACAGAGTCAAGTGCTTACCGTTTAGAATTCTGTTTCTCCCGTGTCTTTTGTTACACAACTCAACCAACTGCACCTGTTCGTGTCGTGACAAATATACAATACTCCTTGCAATTCTTAATTTCGGTATCAGAAACACTAACAATTTCATTGTTGAAATTAGTATGTTTCACAACAATGATAGCAATGTAATATACAATAGTACTAAAATTAGTCTGAAAGTTATACTGTTAATAATGGACATAAACGTTAATCAGTTCTAGTAGCCCATTCATTTCATCTCAAGGGAGCACATGATAACCTAAAATTAGTTTTAGAAAAAGTAAAATATTCAGAACATAAGTGACAGTTATATGGATATTTAAAAGTTATTGGTGTGCTACTAGCTCAACAATCAGCCTATACTAATACCGCCCCTTCAATTCCTTTGGTGAACATTAAAATGCAGTTCTGAGACATATTCCTCAGCATATGCCACAAGAACGAGCATGGAGAAGACTGAAACGAAAATGACACACTAACCTATTTATTTGAAATGATCTCAAAACAGTTTAAATGAGGACAGTCACTGGACTGCAACCTCAATTTTACTATTCTTTTGAATATTTTGTTGTTATTGTAATTTTACGTCCTCCAGCGTTAAGTCATATCGAACGATGGATGGAATGGACAAAATGATGCTCAAATGAAGCCAGGGTCCATAGAGCTTAGAGCTACCCGAAATTCGCCTTTCAGAATAAGAGAAAACCCTGGAAAACCGTATCCAGGTAACTCACCCTGAACGAGATTCGAATTTAGGACCTCTTGAACGTGAGGCAGACATGCTACCATCTACACTACCGAGGTGGGATTTGAATAATTTTATCTTTGTTATCTAATCTAAAAATACATTGTATAAGTTTAGAAAGTTTTCAGTAAATTGAAAGAAGTGAATCATGTGTGATGTTTTATATTCTAGTACCTTTATATGACGCTTAAGACCATTTACCGTTAATGCTTCCCTACTTAATGGCATAGTATTAGTGTAGATAGATTGAAGAAGACGTTTTCAAGAGCATGTTTTCCATTACACCCTTTGATGTTGTAAAATGTTTTCATAGAGCTCAGAGATATTAATCTTGGCGATGCAGAGTCACCTTAAGGGCACGCAAATTGTATATTATTCTGAGATAAACGTGAGGTGACTTAATGATTAAGTAGCTCCGTGCGCTTTGTGCTTCGAGGAAATTATTACCACAACGCTCTTGAAACCCCTTTGCGGAATACCAACATTGTTATAGCGTCTTCAAAAATTAAAATGAATCTTATAAGGTGCTTTTAAGAACCTCTTTGATATCACCTAATCACTCCTTGATTACATAATAGTTGTAGGTTATACACTGTGTGGGACAATTCGTGCACTGTGACCTGCAGAGATATATTGGGCTACCAGCCCACTGGAGGCAGCGATGAAGTTATAGAAAAATAGGAAGCTGGGTGTAGGTAAACAGGCCACAGAGTAGCGTGGAAACCCCAAACAGTTCCAGTTCGAAGGAGCTGTTACACTCCTGGAACTGCCTAAAGAGAGCGATTTAACAATACGCCGACTACTAGATTGACTTGCGTCTAACGTTCACGACGCCATCTGTCTGGCACAATCATTCGCCCCAAAAGCCCGAAAGCTAGAAATATCCTAAGAGAAGAAAAGGAAACCGAATGGAAGAATAATGATAGAAAGATTTATCTTTTGGATGAGAAACCACCAAGCATTTGCCTACCGACTACAGAAAACACGAAAAAGATAGGACAAAGTGGGTAATAGACCGGAATCGAACCACTGGCCTTTCGAATGGGAGAGTCACACGTTCCCGGAGCTGCCCTATTTGATTGATTGTTCGATAAATTACGATGTCTACAGGAAGCGATAACCATCATGCTATAAGTATGCTTTCTCTGTTACTCGTTTCTAATTTGTAGGCATTTATAGGTAAGCTAAGAAGAAGGTCTGAATTGTGATCTTTTTTAAAATAGCGGTTATTCATTGTTGTTCCTTATAACACTTTACCTCTGATTTTGTTGTTATGCCTGTCTTTGGATTTTAAGTAAGTAATATCAATTTTGTAATAGGAATTAGAATAATATAAGGTGAAATATTTATATTTGTAGGTTTATTGTTATAGTATGATTGTTGTGAAAATAAAAATATAAACTACATACCCGAAGACATGGTGATTTGTTTTTACAGTCGAATTATCTTGAGGTGGCAGCTGAGTAAAGATGCACACTAAATGAATTAGTCTATTAGCACACCTGGAAGGAGTGTAAAAATGATTTCTACATGTGGAGCAGTTGAGGCATGCACCGTCAATGGCTCCACATGTAGAAATCATTTCCACACTCCTTCCAGGTGTGCTAATAGACTAATTCATTTAGTGTGCATCTTTACTCAGCTGCCACCTCAAGATAATTGTACTATAAACACAATATAGGTAGAAATTTCTTATACCATTTTATTTTACAGTAATAACATGTTGTTTGTATAAATTTTAATTTTGAAATAATCATAGAGTCCGAATTTTTATGTATAGTCAATGTGCACAAAATGTAAAAGTTATGTACAAAAATAAATGAACTCTTACTAATACCGATGACAAATTACAGGAGGAGTAACAACTCTTGTAATTTGTCATCGGAGTATGGGCCGTAGCAAACCGCAGTGAAACCACAGGGTTCTCTGGTCTCACTATTCAAACTGGAGAAGAGTAGAGGTGCGTGTACGTGTGCGTGTTTGTAAGAACTCAATCCAAATGCTTGCAAGACACTTTTTATTTAGATAACCCTAACCTCTATGAATTGAACATTGTCGATTTTGTCGCTTATTTATTATTTCCAAATATTACTTCTTCACACTCTTACAATGTTGTTTTCTCGACTTTGACCAAATTGGTTTACATTTCTTCAGAAGTTCCGGAGATATATTAAGATAGCGGTCTTCACGATACGCTAAAACGGGCATTGGGTAAGCAGTGCACCAGCGAATGCACTATAGTGCGGGGGCGGAAGGGAGAGAGGGAACCTGTTAGCTTGTAAGGTGATCAGTATAGGCTCGTTAGTTACCTGTGTATGGACGTAGTGTGTAAATTGGCTACATATTCGCGAAGGTGTTCCACCCTTACGTTATTTAACCCTTCATAGGAAAAGGCATATTCTTTTACACCATTTGATAATGCTACGCGATGTTTAATATGTAATAAGACCCTGAATGTGATACGAAAATGTAATCTCCAAGTCGACTATGACACTTGTCATTCTAGGTTTTACGACAAATATAAGATGATAAACGAATCATATTGCTGGAGCAGTTACAGGACAACAACAGACAGTTACAGTACGGTTGTTGTTGTTATTATAGCGTTGTCTATTGTGACTAAGATTATTATTTAATATTATTAGATGTAGTATTTATTATTATTATTATTATTATTATTATTATTATTATTATTATTATTATTATTATTATTATTATTATTATTATTATTATTATTATTATTATTATTATTATTATTATTATTATTATTATTATTATTATTATTATTATCATTATCATTATCATTATCATTATCATTATCATTATCATTATCATTATCATTATCATTATCATTATCATTATCATTATCATTATCATTATCATTATCATTATCATTATCATTATCATTATCATTATCATTATCATTATCATTATCATTATCATTATCATTATCATTATCATTATCATTATCATTATCATTATCATTATCATTATCATTATCATTATTATTATTATTATTATTATTATTATTATTATTATTATTATTATTATTATTATTATTATTATTATTATTATTATTATTATTATTATTATTATTATTATTATTATTATTATTATTATTATTATTATTATTATTATTATTATTATTATTATTATTATTATTATTATTATTATTATTATTATTTAGTTCTATGCACAGCATTAATAAGACTGTCTTGGGGTATATTATAGGTACATTTAATTTCTATTAATTTCCTAAAAGAAGCGGCTGAATAACTGATATCTAATTACATAAAATATACTTACTTATTTTATACATGTGAACATTGTTTGTTTCGATTGTCTGTGAACGTGACTAAGGAGTTGTATGACACTATGCAAAAGCCGTCACTGCACTACTACTTACCCGTCAACAGTTCCGAGAGCAGACCAGCTGCAGACCAGCAGAAGAATCGGTTCACTCAGGTTTACCTGAGTGGAGTGGTTTTGCCTCAGTACCTAGCTGCTTAATGCGGCGTTATCTGGGCGGTATAGAAGATGCTGTTTGGCTCAAGCGTTTGTGTCAGGGCATAGGCTTCTGTGATCTGTTGGGTTAAGCCGCTCAGAATGCCGCCTGCGTTATGTATTCCTAAGGCCGCCTTCACCTGGTCTACCCACTTGAAGGAGGCCAGAGTGCAGGCAGTACGATCAGACGGGGTAGGAAACTGTGTGAGGGTAGTGAATCTAGACCCCTTTCTGGTTCTGAGGTTTATGGTGGGATGGAGAGCACCCCTCCTAGGCGTCCTTGGAGAGTTTATATCTCCTCCTCCTGCGAGGAGCTCTGTGGTCATACTGACCCAGAGAGCTGACCAGCTGGTTGGGATGGGTAGACAGTTTGTGGTGGAGGGTTCGAGATCTCTCTCTCTCTCTCTCTCTCTCTCTCTCTCTCTCTCTCTCTCTCTCTCTCTCTCTCTCTCTTACAATATCCACTATGTAAGGGATTTGGGAATGTTCGTGTAGGATATGAGTAGGGAATCTGCGCCCAGCATCGTAGATCATCCTTAATGCCCGATTCTGCACGATCTGTAGTCTGCGGATGGTCGCCGGAGCCGCCAATCCCCAGATCTCGCACCCGTACAGAATCATGGGTGGAATAATCGCCCGATACAGGCGTAGTTTGAGGTGAGTGGGCCTCTTGGATTTGAAAATGGGGTATAACTGCCTGAGTGCAACATGGTCTAGTCCGGTATTGGCCCTGACATGGTGAGTGAAGCTTAGCCCACGATCAAGCAAGACACCCAGGTATTTGGCCGAGTTAACCCAAGGGATTTGCCTCTGCCTCAGCCTCAGTGATCCCGTTGGTCGCCAGCGTCGGACCTTAGCCAGGAGAAGAGCAGAACTCTTCCCTGGACTAATTGCCATCCTCCACTTCTCACTCCAGCGGCCGATCGCTTGGAGCTGTCGTTGCAGTAGCGTGAAGCAGAACTTGACGTTTTTATTACGTGCCATTATGAGAACATCGTCCGCATACTGGCACGTAATTGTCTGTGGTTCTGTGGGGAAGTGAGATATGTAGGCCGCGAAGAGCAGCGGTGATAGAACACTACCATCTGGGACTCTCGCGGCTATGAGTCTGACACTGGAAAGCTTTCCTTCCACTCTCACCCTGAACGTGCGATCCCGAAGGAAACTGCTGATCAGCGCGAGATAGGGAGGAGGGATGTTAACTTCCTTGAGTTTGTACAGTAAACCGTGAAGCCAAGTGTCGCGAAGGCCTTTTCCACGTCCAACAAGACTGCGATGGTTTTGAAGTAGCGTGCATGCAGGTAAGAGACCGCAGCTCGAGGGTGCACGCTGCTGCTGATCTCTGTATTAGAACATACTCACATATGTAATTTCCACTTCTATATCATATATTGCTGCATTAAAAATCTTCACTAAATGGCAGTTATTGTTGGTTACCTAAAGGAGGAAATTATAATTCAGTACTGTCTTCACGAGCAAAACATGCTTTAACATTTAAAAATATATGTTTTCTCCTGGAGTATATATTTATATGCATTACCGGCCAAAAGCTCTCGATCACCTATCGTAACTATGGATTTGTGGATAAAACAGGAATTTCGTATTCAATATTTTATCATATCCGCGTTCTACTAATAAAATATGCATAAACATGTAAACAGTATGTGCTTTTGCTGTGCATTTCACTTGTTTACCGCGTAGAGGAGGGTTGATGAGTTACCACAACTACACTGACGTGCCTTTGTCTATGGCATTTCCATTTGAGTAGGCTTCATTCCTACAGCAGTCTGTGTAGCAACCAGTTCACATTGGTTTACAATACATTGTGCGCATCTAGCTGTGTGTTTGTATATCTGATTAGGTTCATACCATATAACCTCCTAATTGGACGAAATAAGAAGACTGGAATTGAAAAACATGCTGTAGTTGTAGCTACGCATCTAAAAGGCTATTTTAGGACAATAGCAACAAAAGTTGGCGTGGCCCAACATACAGTGGTGTTTACGTTGCAGCGGTACAAACTGTTGCCAATGCAAGTATTTCTCGATCCGAAAGACTCCCAGTAACACCATAAAGGGAAGATCAGTTTAAATGTGTACAGAGTAAACGTCAGAGAACTCGTACAGCATCTGAAATTCGTGAGGAATTTAATAGTATGCCAGAAGCTCCAATCTCTGTCTCGAACATGAAACGTCGCCTTCGTGAACGAGGTTTAAAGGGTTGCATGGTAGCCAAAAACCTATATTACGCAAACAAAACCAAGGTGAAAAGATTAGAGTGACACAGCAACATAAAGCTGGAGCATGCAGCAATGGTCCAAGTTGTTATTCACGGACGAGTCTTAGTTTGTATTGGAAGCCATCACAGGCTTGTTCGTCGACCTCATGGAGAGTCAATGTGTGATGTCATCGGTGGAGCATGGTGAGGGTAAGTTATGTATCGGTGATGTTTTGCATTTGATAAAGTTGGTGATCCAGAGGGAATTAAATAAACATTAAAGATGGTGGGATATCACAGGATACTGATAAAAATGCTGATCTACCTGTCAAAATACTTATTGGTCCTGGATTTATTCAACAGCAGGACATTGATCCCAAACATGCTTCTAAGTTGTGCAGACGGTATGTCAAAGGAAAATAGCAATGTGGGAAACTGGAGAATATAAAATGGCCAAGTCAATCATCTAATTTAAATCCGGTTGAACTCTTATGAGAAGAACTTGACTGGTAAGTGAGACAACTGAGGAAATCAAATATCGAAGATCTGTGGAATAATTTACAGACGTTTTGGATTGCCATATCTTCGAAAACACTACACAATCTTATCTCTAGAATGCCAATAGTTTATCCAGAAGTTCTGAGAGCAAATGTTGGATAATTTTAAGAGGTAAAAATCTACGCCATATTGCATTGTACTTAATACCAGAGAGAGATAATATTAATTTGGTTCGTCTTCTTAATTTTGACGACGTGTTTGTACATTGAAATAAAGTATTTAGCTTTCTCCATAGGTGATCGACAACTTTTGAATGGTGGCGTACGTTACTACACACCGCTAAATTTGATTATGAAAGATTGATTTACAAGGATTGCCATTTCTGCATAGTATACCTACACATAAATTACTTTGCCTATTCTCCAATAGACTATTACTACAAAGTTTGCTTTTAAATCTACTCGATGTTAATAGAGATAAATATTTACAAAATAGTTTAATCATATATTTTCTTGTAGATAGGGAAAGCAATACGCTTAAATGATATTCAAAACTTTGGAGAATGGATCTCAGTTTGATACCTTTGAAATTCAGTTTTATTAGAATGACCAGGAAAAGGAATAAATAAGTAAATGATAGAAAAAACCCATTAAGGACAAATTCAAGAAATATCTCAGAAACGTGAAATCTACAAGTTAAATGTAAGGTATATAAACTACATTTTTATTAATAATATTTTATCTATATTTTACGGTTTTCCAGTAAGGCGAAGGTTATTCAAAATGAGGAGAACTTCTGAGGCTATTCATAAAAAATCCAAGATATACCTTTCATTTGGTATTAAGTATAGGTAACGCAACGAAGTTGATAGTAATAGTCTCAGAAGTTTTGAGCCAAATGTAACCTTAAAATATCAAGAAATGAAAATGTGACGATTGTAATTTAAAGCGACTAGTTAGAGCTGAAATTATAACAAGGTAGCTTGTGCTTTGCAAGTTATTTGTCTTAGCGTACTGGATGAGACATTAACATTAAACCACAAGGATGTCGGAAATCATTTTTGTAATTTGTTGAAATATGTACATGTGAAGTTACAGAGATAATCTTTATTATAATATAGTGCTTTTGTATCTTATACAAGGGTCCGCTTATAAGTCCCGGGCCTCATAATAAAAAAAACGTTTTATTTTGTTTTCTTATTTCTCAACATAATCTCCAAAGAGGCTAATACATTTGTCACATTGGTTGTTCTAATTTAATTAAACCACCTTTGTAGTGCCCGCCTCGGTAGAGTAGATGGTAGAGTGTCTGCTTCATGTTCAAGAGGTCCTGAGTTCAAGTCTCGGTTAGGGTGAGTTACCTGGATAAGGTCTTTTCCGGGGTTTTCCCTTATCCTGAAAGACGGATGTTAAGACGAATGTTGATTAGTACAAAGCTCCATGGAACCCGGACTCATTTGAGCATCATTTCACCCACTCCATTCATCGTCCGATACGACAACCTTGGAGGACGTAAATTTCAAAAAAAAAAAAAAAAAAAAATCTTTGTAGTGAAATTTATCATGTTCCTCAAAAATGGCTGTTTACCACATCAATACGATGGGCTGAAGCATTGTCATGAAAAAACAAGATATTTTCTTAGACAAATAAGTGTATTGTATTTTCAGTGTATCCCTCAAATGCTGCAGTAAGCTTGCGTAGTAGTAACAGTTATACTTTTATCCGTTTCAAAGTAATCAACAAAAATAATTCCCAGAAAACACTCGCCATAACCTTGTTAGCTGACAAAATTGACTTTGTCTTTTTTGGAGTTGGTTCGCCAACCAGTGTTGACTGTGATTTACCTTCTGGAGTGAACTGATGCATCTAAGTTTTAACCATGGTAATAATCCGTCTAAAAAGTTCACTGAGAGTTTTACGCTAGAGCTCCAAATTCTTAACAGAAACAGTTTTTCTCTCCAACTTTTGATACGGTGGCAACAAAAGCGACACCCATCTTGCACAGTTCTTGTGAAAGTCCAAAACATTGCTTAAAATATTACCTGCACGTTCTTGTGATATGTTTGCAGCCTCTGCTATCCCACACAACTTTATTCTGTGGTGTTCCAGTAATAAACGATGAATATTTTTCAATGATCTCTGGAGTTGTGATTTCCACAGGGCGTCCAGAGCGTAGCTCATCAGTAGTTCTCATACATCGCATTTTAAACCCCGCAATCCACTTTTTAATCATTGTATATGAAGGTGCAGAGTCTTTCAATGCACTGTCCATTTCCTCTTTGATTTCTGTAGGTGTTAAGCCTTTCAAATGCCTTTACTTAATCGCGGCTCTATTTTCCAAATCCTCCATTTTCGCGAAGCCTTTACACTTTTCTTGTTTTAAACGTTGTCATTCAAAACTAAACAACACATTGATCTGTAACAATGGATACAAGCTAGTCTAGAGTTAAACTATATGTTGCTATCCGTCAAACTAAGCCAGTGGTACCATCACTATGTGAGGCCCGGGACTAATCAGCCAATCCTCGTGTGTGAGTGAAGTAGGGGTAATTAAAACTACGTTAGCCACATACTTACCCTAGAAATAAGACACTTAATGTCCCTAAAGGCCATAGAAGAAAGAAAGAATGCCTAATAAGCTAATTACGAATGAAATATATACATTTTATTAGAAACAAAAAGCTTTCTCTGATATAAATGTCACCACCAAAGGATGTACATTAATAATTCGTTAATTAGTATTTATATAAACAAGGTAATATAAATGTAGTTAAAAAGCCAAAGGACATCTACGTAACAAAAGGCAAAGGATAAAGGATGTACAACGGAGGGGATACATCTGTACACTGCAACCTATACACCTATCTATTGTCAATAACATCCCTCAGGAGGAAGGGATGAAGTGAGACTGAAAGGAGGCCACAAGTTCGCAGGAAAACGCATCACAGAGAGGCGCGGAAGTCCCTAGTTAATGCTAAGAGTGCTTCGTCCCAAAGCCAGAAGCTAACCAACTAATAGTATACAACTGAGAGTAGAGCTGCAAAATTCAGTCAAATTCCTAAATAAGACAGCGAAGGAATCTGACATGGAAAGGACAAGTAGGAAAACAAAAGAAGCTACGCTAAGCATGGAAAAAAATGACGATAGATGATTTGTATATAAACTGAGCAGATGTCTATACACTTGGAATGTAGGAGTAATAGGCAGCATATGAACAACTATGATTAAATACAACAATTGTGACTAATTGCTTTTCTTCTTGCTCTCCGTATGTAGGAGAAAGTTGCAAAGTTAGAATCATCTGAAAAATGAAGCGAAGTCTGGACTTGAACTATGAATCTTCAAATGCTCTAAGCAACTAATTTACCATGGTAACCTGCCAACAGTACTAAAATTCCGCAACTTACATTTTGGAAATAATCATTTCTTCCATACTAGTCGTGTGTAGGCTAAGGTTTGGATGAGTAGAGCCAGACTAAGAATTTCAATGCCATAGTCGGGATTTGAATCACGAATCTCCGGCTCCCTGTTCGGTTGCTCTAACCAACTGAGCTACTTTGGTCAACATGCCGACATGATATTACATTTTCCATTTTATTTCCATCAATTTACCTGGATAACATAGTGGTTCAACTGTGAAGCCTCGGACTTAAGTACCTACATCATTGTAAATCGCAACAAAAGGTGAGTGTCTCATTGTACGAGGGCTGTTCAATAAAGAATGATCATAATTTTATATGGTCACAATTTTTCGCACTTAAATTCAAACTTATTCTATTCTATTAGCTTAATGTGAAACAAACACGTCGTAGTAGTTTCATTGTTAGTACTCCTGGTTCCCGCCAGTGAGAACCAGTCAAGTTCAGACATGTTCAGTATCCCCTACCGCTGCAATGGAGGTAACATGCAGTTAAAGTTGATGTTAGAGGAAGATCTGGAGTTTCTTTCAAACGTAATCACTGCCGATGAAACTTGCCTACATCATTTTGATCCTGAGAGTAAGCAGCAAACCTCAGTGTGGAAATCTCCTTCATCACCAACCCCAAAAAAGCAAAAGTGTTTGCTTCTGCTGGAAAAGTTATGGTCAACTCATTCTTTGATATTCATGGAATGGTTTATCAGCATGTTGTACCTGCACACACATCAGTAACTAGACAATACTACAAGGATGTTAACAACATTGCAAGTCCATATCAGGCGCGAAAGACCATATTTCCGTGAAGCAGGCTGGATGCTGCACCACGATAATGCGCGGCCGCATATTGCCCATGTTGTTGCTGAATATCTTGCAAAAGTCAACGTGAAGTGCATCCCTCAACGTCCCTATAGTCCGGATTTAGCTCTATGTGACTTTCCCTATTCCATAACTTGAAGAAACACCTTCGTGGGAGGCATTATCTATCATCAGAAGCAGTGGTGAAGGCTGCGCAGGCGATTTTGAAGTGTTTCTCAAAAAATGGTTTCCAGCATGTCTTTGATGACTGGCAGAAACGCTGGGACAGGTGCATTGCATTGCATTCAGAGGAGACTATTTTGAGAAGGATCATCAAAATTATGACGCCTGCGGTACTATATGTAGTAAAAGCGGGCGTTAAACACTACACATTTCATTTCATTTATCAAAATTGTGAGGATGAGTAAAGATACGTTGTCAAAAAACAATTGTGATCATTCTTTATTAAACAGCCTTCGTATACGAGAACCCCTAGTGATCTAACGGGAAACATACGAGTCAGTTGGAAAATTTAATGTCACGTCGGCACATTGGTCATATGGCTCAGTGGGTTAGAGCAACCGCACGGAGAGCGGGAGATCCGTGTTTGAAATCTCGGATATGGCATTGAATTCTTCAGTCTGGTTCTACTCGTCTAAACCGATTTACATTTTGTTTTCTCAGAAAACCACAAGAAGTATCAAATTTACATAGAAATTACATATGATGTTTCATACTCTACCTACTGCCATTTCGTAAGCCACTCTGAAATACTGAAGCGAAACATGAACTCTAGGGAGTTAAGATAGAGGTTTAGAAGCAATCCCAACACGAAGACTTGAAAACAGAAAATGCATGTAAGACCTGAAGGATTTGTAGACATCTGGGCCATTTTTCTTCGATTTTTCTGATTCTCTCTGCCATTCATTTCACCAAAGACTCCATCATTCCTTCCCTTCCATTCACTTTGCCCACATTTCATATCATCCTCTTCCTCATTCTCATTCCAGGCTTCAGGCTGGTCGCCCATCCTGGTTTCACTCTCTGTGATCCAAAGTCTGTCTGCTCCTTGACAGGCATGTATCCTCAGGCGCCCACTTGTAAGCCCTCCATAGGAGAAGGGTTAAGAAAAAGAAGAAGAAAATGAAATGTCTAACTGCCAGAAATGCAAGAAAGAGCATGAGATGTCTTGAAGAGAACAAAGACAGACCTCAAAGAAGACGAAGCAACACCCAAAAGATAATATCATCAGCTCAAACCTTGAAATAGAAGATGAAAATGAACAATAAGAACTTAAAATTACCAAAGGAAATACCATAAACGCTGATCCTTGAGCAAAAATTGCTTCTTAAAACCTGTATGTTAATAATACGGATGCACTGGAGACACGACATCCGTGTACAATTTACACTAAACTATGTACGCCCTTTTGCTGTTCCAGGACCTTCTTTTCTTCGTACAAAAGTATTCTGCATACTGAACATGAATGTCCTATGCTCTCTTGTTACTTAATAATGAAAAAAAACCACTCTCATTTTGTCTTGTAATTTCCATAAGCACCTGTTGCATTTGTCTCACCTTTTATTATCATCTAAAATGAAACGACTCTGCTTAAATATACAGCAGGAAGAAAACGTCGCTTTTGTAGCGCCTTAAAAATAAATTGTGAGACCGTTTTTGTTACTTTTTAGAGTTAGGAGATTAATTTCAACCACAATGGTTTGTAGTTAAGCGTCAAACCTAATAAAATACTGTGATATTGCAGAGAAAAACTAAACCATTAGAAGAACAAAAATTGTGTTTTGCTTCTAAAGAATGAACTTTCACAAAGAGACTGAGTGGCTTCGCAATGAGTGAGACTCCTCTTCTGCAATTGAACCAACAGAAACTAGTTGACCTTGCAAAGTATAAGTGAAAGCTAAGCACGAAGTGTTTGGAAATAAAGGTTTTTAGAACATTTGTCCCACTTGCTTAAGAAAAAGCCACACATAGATGAATTTTCGTAATTTAGTTGGACAGAATTTGTTTGCTCCTGCCTTGACTAACGCAATTTATCTCAAAATAATTAAGTAAAAGAGAGATAAAGGTTATTACAGAATAGTACTTATATAATAATAATAATAATAATGATGATGATGATGATGATGATGATGATGATGATGATAAAATATGAGTCAAACCATTGAACTTACCTTTGCTGTTTGTCGGTGCGAAAAGAAAATAAGGCAACATTCAAGTACAGCGGATTTGTTCTTGGGCGTTCTATGTATTTCGAGAACATTCTACTACTAGAACCTTCTCGCCGCGACCGGTAGGGTATAAAATGAGGTTACTAAGTCATTAAACTTGAGTCAGTGACGTACATAGTCCAGAACAGAGAAGTGCTTCTGTCTGCAAGCAATACAATGCATTCCAGTACATTCCACTGTCTGCAGATTGTGAACACAATGCAATAAAGGGATTCGCCAACTAACATTGGAGTTATTGTGCCAGAGTCGGCAAGAAGTGTAATAGATAAACAGAGAAATTACAAACAGCGCAAGTTGGTGCGTGCATCAGTGATATAAGGAACATTATAAAGGCACATCTGTGTTTTGTGTTTGTAGAAAAGAGAAGGTGATTGTAAGTCAGCAATGGGCTAACGACTTTAGTGACAAGGCGAACTTTGTTTCGTATTATTTTTCTCACATAGAAACAATAATATTAAAATAATAACAACGGTGAGCAAAAATCTTGGTGTGAACTCTCACGATATTTTCTACCGATTACAAATTCATGTACTCTCTCATATATTGTAACACTTGTTGTAAGACAATGAACCTTCAACTCATATTAAGATATTTAGAATAAAAATAATTTCAAATAAAGCAATATGGTTTTATTTACAGACATATTACCTATACAGCATTCACTTGATTTTCATAGACTTTCAGCGCATAGGAAAGGAAAAAGGAAAAACGTTATTTCTAATATATTTCACGAGATGATACATTGTAACGTAGAAAATTGTGAGAATGGTATACGAACTTTTCCAATATTACTAATTTACGAAAACAAATACCCATGATGAAAACTTATGTATTTCAACGAACCTTTCATTTATTTTGTAATGAAAGTCATGATAACTGTCATTTTAAAGAATGAGTTAAAGAAAAATATTCCATTTAAAGAGCGGATTTTTATGTGAGAAATTTCCTGAAAGCTTTATGATTCATTGTTGAAGAATGCGTCAATCATTAAATGTGCTTCATTATATTTATTGAAAGCTTCGTTAGGATTAATGACTGTGGGTTTAGGTTTATTCGTTTATTAGTATTATTAGAAGTATTGTTTTTAGAAATTGATTACTTATATTCATCGATGTTATCGTACATGATTAGACAGCTTTATGTCCAGTACTATAAACCGTTTAGGAAGTAAGTTTAATGAAAATTGAAGTACACGTAGCCATGTGAATATAGTGTACAGTGGTTTATGTTGGTAAGGAAATATTAAACATCATCTGTCATACCAGTCCATACCTCCAATTAATTTTTGTCTTACTCTTATCTTTTGCTCGCTAACCCATAGGTTTCTACGAGGGCTGTTCAATAAAGAATGATCACAATTTTTTTGACAACATACCTTTACTCACCCTCATAATTTTGATGGTCCTTCTCAAAATGGTCTCCCCTGAATGCGATGCACTTGTCCCAGCGTTCCTGCCGGTCTTCAAAGACATGCTGGAAACTATTTTTTTGAGAGATCCTGCAAAATCGCCTCCGCAGCCTTCAACACTGCTTCTGATGATGGATAATGCCTCCCACGAAGGTTTTTCTTCAAGTTAAGGAATATAAAAGTGTCATATGGGGCTAAATCCGGACTATAGGGAGGGTGAGGGATGCACTTCACATTGACTTTTGCAAGATATTCAGCAACAACATTGGCAATATGCGGCCGCGCATTATCGTGGTGCAGCATCCAGCCTGCTTCACGGAAATGTGGTCTTTTGCGCCTGACATGGACTTGCAATGTTTTCAAGACATCCCTGTAGTATTGTCCAGTTACTGATGTGTGTGCAGGTACAACATGCTGATAAACTATTCCATGAATATCAAAGAATGAGATGACCATAACTTTCCCAGCTGAAGCAACCACTTTTGCTCTTTTAGGGGTTGGTGATGAAGGAGATTTCCACACTGAGCTTTGCTGTTTGCAAATCAAAGTGATGTAGCCAAGATCTCAGGATAAAACTAATGTAGCCAAGTTCCATCAGCAGTGATTACGTTTGAAAGAGACTCCGGATCTTCCTCTAACATCAACTTCAACAGCAAGTTACCTCCATTGCAACGGTAGGCCATACTGAACATGTCTGAATTTAAGCTAACAGAATATAATAAGATTGAATTTTAGTGCACAAAATTATGTCCGTAAAAATTATGATTATTATTTATTGAACAGCCCTCGCATTCTAGTGCCAGACTTTTGACAGGTAGCTAATAAACGAGTCATCCAGTGGTTGGTGTGGAGAGTCTTGGAGAAGCACGGCTACCAGTCACTTTATATTCTTCGCAGAAGCAGAAGGTATATGGAGGCGGCCCTACTGCAGACTCCAGCTTTGCCGAATATGGTACACTTACTTCGCGCTCCTGAACTGAGAATATTATCTCATTAATTAAGTTCGGATAAATATTTGAAAATGACAGATGCCGATCCCATAATAAGAAAGGACTTTGTTTTCTGATCATGATCGTACAAAAATCTTGTCAGAATGTTATGGTTATCCAACATCCATCCATTCAACACAAATAAGCCTGAAAAACAATACAACACATTCTCATAATACTTATCTAAACATAAACAGTACATCCACCATTGCACTCCGTTTGAATCAGACCGAGTAAATGCTGAGTTCGTCTTCAGAGTAGTGGTGTGTTATTATTGTTTTAAACTGAACGGCATCGTTAAGTCGTGTGTCGAACTTGAGCTGAAATATTGTTAACATTAAATTAAATTATTTTATACACATATCTTTTCTCCAGTGTTTGTGATCCGAGTGCGTGAACATGACCCTCGATGCTGGCAAAAGTGATTTTTCGATCAACAGACGTAATGTGATTCTTTCGCAGGGCAGAAAAATTATATTTAATATGAACACGATTCTACGAATGCTCTCCAATCCAGAATGTAGAGCAACTGTAGATTTAAAAAAAAAAACCAGCAATAACTATAGAAACTTGTGACGTAGGTAGTGTAGACAAGGGTCATGAATTTGTAGTGAAGCAGCTTCATTCTTAGAAAAAGGGAGCGTATCTGTATTTCTATCTCCGGGAAAGAACTACAAATTTGGAAAGCGAGCTATTGAATTGGAAACCGTGAATGCTGTTCCACTGCTGTGAGGTGTGTTTTATTTCTTTAGGAATATTTAATGTGTTGTTTAATTAACGGAAAAATAGGAAGAAACATTCCTGACGTGTAAAACTTCCTCTGTACAGAACCTCTGCCGGTACACGCTTTGCAACAGCGCACCGCTTTAGCATTGGCCAGCGTTCATATACCTTTAACTATTTCGAGCGGTATAATGAAATTTTTCAGCACGCCTTCCCTTTTGCCGTTCACCTAGATGACCTCCATAGGCTAATGCGGGCTTGAAGAATAAGGGAATTTTGCTAATATATAATGAAGAAATTAATTTTGCCAATATTTATGAAGGTAAAATCATCGGCAATCTACTGTACATAGTAATCGAAGCCGTTGATAAAATTGGGATTAACTGAAATGAGACCACGAGGAACTAAGCTCGTTTGTCATGCTTCTGTAACTTCACAAATTATTTGAATGCACATCTTTGCAGAGACTGTACTTTGGTGCGACGACAAAATGAGCGCTGAGGGCACGGAGCAGCGTCATTAAGGTCCCGGGTTTGTTTGTTTTTTTTTCTTGTGTCTCCTCTCGTCGCGCTGTGTTGTGGGAAGCGGCGTGAAATGTTTTAATTTTCGCGTCCCCACGGGTCAATATATAGTGATAACAACACTTGGGGTAACAAGAAATTACGGCGTCAGGGATCCGTGCGCTGTATTCCCTCAGAGGTCCATGTATCATCCCAACTTAAGCACATAGATTTCTGAGCCTTGCTATTATTTTTAATATTGCACGCGTTACATCTACCTTCACCTCAATTGTAATGACCTATTTACTTTTTGCACGTGTTTTCGGCAGTGAGAATATGGTTTGAGATTGACATTCTGTGATTCATGCTAGTATGAAATATTGAAATTTCTTCCAGGAATTTAAGGGATAAAAGGCGAAATTATTTCTCATGATTCTTACAAAAAATCCAGAAATTTCCTAATTCTCTCGGTACACCAATATATAGAATCTGCCATCACACTAGTTTTAGTGGTACGATACTGATATCTTGACAGATCGTAACCTAATATATACCTACTTCTGTGAGTTATGTGTTTTTTTCTCTTCGTCTAACATTTTTTCCACCAAACAATCACGTAGTTTACTACGTGCTTTCAGATACTTTTTGTATGGTAGCAACTGAGTCGCGAAATGAACAGCACCTATCAGTATAGACTCTCCGTAATTCTACTACGTGTTCACACCTCAACTTGCTGACCAAGGTAATGTTAAGTCATTGGCCTTATTTAGTTATTTATTATCCAATTTTGATTCCTATTTTACCCAAAGGTATATTAGGAATATAGTTAATAAATTTAAGAATATAATAGATTTTACAAAAACATAACAAGTTCAATATCAAGCTGACAAACAGTAAATATTAAGATGAATCATTTAGCTTAAGAAATATTTTGTTTAAGAAATCCATGAAATATTGATATGTTTTGTAATTCATCGGAATATGTGTAAGTGATTTTGAGAAAGTGTAACCTAAGGTTGGAAGCAATAATTGAAGTTCGCATCTTTCAAAACAGAAAAAACGGGCAATCAAACAAAATATGAGGAGTACCTTGAAGATGATTTCCACAAATACAATCATATGTGGATTTGATTTTAAATCGAAATAAGTAAGCTGAAAATTTGCCATGTCCAGTTAAGAATTGAGTCAGAACACAGTTAGGATTAACGAATTTACATTTATGTCTGTCAGAAACTGTTGGGAAATATATATCCTTAGGCAAAGCACCACAATAACTTTTTAACCAGTAATCCTTCCAGTCGTTGATGATAACCTCCTTTAATGTTTGCCTCACACAGAGGGCATAGAGTGTAAGTCTCTGGAAGATTTGAAGTCGCAGCTCTCTTTGCAAGCTCATCTGCACGTTCATTTGCAGCAATCCCTACGTATCCTCTGACTCATTTAACATATAGATGAGAACTACATAATAATTGACTTCTTATTTCAGCTACAATAGGACTGCTGTTTTTGGTATCATTCAAAGCTGCCATTGCTGCTTGTGAGTCACTGTAAAGGTGAGCTGTAAATTGTTGCACCATTTCACTGCTTCAAGAATTGCTAATAATTAAGCTTGAAAGAACTGAACATTTCTTGGCAGGTCTGAACATGGAAGAATGGCATTCGATGGAGCGAGAGAATACCAGAAACGCACGTCCTACTTTAGCATTTTTACTAAGCCCTTCAGCTATCCTAGAGCTCTCTATGTAAATGGAGTACTGGTGGTAATCTGCTGCACAATCTTCAAGAAGAATAGAGACACAGGGGGCTGGATGAGAAGCTTGTTTAACTGGTTGTTCAAGTTGCAGGTGTGAAATATGTTGTGGCAAAGCTCAGCCATTTCTAATGTTGTTGATATTTGCCTCATTGGCCTTACTGAAAGCATTCAAACTCAGTTTCGATGCAACATTCGGGCTGTTCAACACAGAGGTTAGCTGTATCTACGTCACGCCTTCCATTTCACTCTCTTAGGAAAAAATAACACGTAAGTATAGCTTTAGTGTGTCACGAATAATAGGAGGCACTAACTAACTTGAAAACTTAATACTCTTAATAAGTAAAATTATAAGACTACAAATAAAGCAAATATTGATTAGGTATTATTATTTACTACACTGTCCTCAATTACCAAGACAAATATCTGCGCTTATTACACCCATTACCGCCTGAATTACATTCATTTTTGACAATATATTAAATAAGGTAATAAATATAACTTTAAAATTTTGAAGAAAATTATGGAAAATTAAAACTCCAAATGCTTTCGATAAAAATAACACGAGTTTCAAGCTGAAAGAATAAATAATTTTATTCCAACTGATGTACTTACAGAATAAATTAACTAATGCAAGAACGTAGTTGTTAACAGTCACACCCAATTTTAAACCTTGATTTCTTTCAGCAATATGCACCCAATTGAATTTGTACGAATTTGTTTGAAAATTTTGTAGTGATACTCAAAAAGATTTTATATAAAATTACCGTATGTTTTTTAAAGTAATTCTCCAATTTTATGAAATAAGTTAACACTTGAAAAATAAAGAACACAAAACATGAATTAAAGATCAATACAAATTCTCAATTTGCTCTTCTACTTCTGATTTTTAAACCGATTTCTGTAAAACCTCTATTTTTGATAAAAGCATTTTAAAAATGGAATCTTGTGGAGATTTCTTAATAGAATAATAGATTTACAAGTAAAATGTGACATTGAAATGACCATGTAAGCTATGATTTGAAATAAATATTACTGTTGTGGTCTGTGACACCTAGTACTAACTGGACGCGCCGTGGCTCAGTGGTTAGACCGCTTGGCTTTCACCAAGTCGGCCGGGATTTGATCCCAGGCGACCGCAAAGTGAGATTTGTGGTTGACAACACGGCGCTGGGGCGGGTTTTCCCCGGGATCTCCGGTTTCCCCCACCATCTCATTACACCGGTGCTCCATTTTCATCTCATGTATCATCAGTGTCATCGCCTGTGGTGCCGTATGTAGTAAAAGCGGGCGTTAAACACTACACATTTCATTTCATAGTACGAACTGCAACAATTATCTTACATACTCTAATTTTTTTTATTTCAACCTTGTTTATAGTCGCTAACAACATGGTGTAACCGCAATATCAGGCAGCGATTAGGAGGCGGCGAATTATTCGAAATCAGATAGTTAAAAAGAAGATAAATTAATAAAAATGCTTTGCTAAACTAATATAAAAATATGAAATTAGAATGGATAGAGTAATGATTAAAATAGCGGTTGACTTAAAGAATAAGACGAGAAGAATACAATTTAATATAACATATATACTAGCATACAGACAAGGAACACAGAATATTCTTCTAAAAATCTGTACACTTTGGAGAGAGAGGAAGGGAGGTCCATTACCTTCTTTGTGCTATTAGAGGTTCAATGTCTGAGGACTATAGAATACTTCCAGCCAGGAATGTGTCGGGACAAAGGGCTCTCAAAATGAAGTTGAGCATAAACGCTAAAGAGATTTACTTCGCTGATTTGATAACGATGTATACCGTTACAAACAACTCAGGGCAGGCGTTCCCCAACTCAGAGTGGGCTGAACGTCAATCAGTTAAGTCAGTTTTGCAAACCAATGCAAAAATTCGAAATAAATGAGAAACCAATAATAATGTAAGATTTAAGAAGGGTGAGCTAGTTTGGTCATCTGATAAACTTAGAGAGGGGATCAGAGTAGGATTCGAGCTGAATCGTGAGGTAAGAAAAATTTACTTAAAAGGTGATACCATAACAGGAAGGACGTGTTCATGCGCATTAAGAAGAGAAGCGAAGAAAAGCGAAGATAAGTGTGAAATGTAGGGAAGTTAAGAATAGCGCAACCAGAGTAAGTGGAAGCAGCATTAGAGCAAAGTAGTCGCTGTATAAAGAAGAAATAGAAACCGCTCGGAAGTAACTTTAAACAAGTAATCCAGGGTCTCAAGTAAAATTGAATTTATGTTAGGAATTTTAATAACAGGTGGTCACCCATCCAAGTCGATTAGCAAAAGTAGTAGGAATTAAACCAAATAATTCTGCAACAAACAAAGTATTATTAATACGGTGAGTTTGGTAGGTTTAAAAGAAAGTGGAATATTAATAACAGTACAATATTGAGAACAATAGTGATGCACTAAAATTACAAATTAAATGAAGCGTCTTTTGTAAATTGTAGAATGTTACTGATCATTTTGGGATCATCAAGTACAGTAGAATCATCAGATGGAAGCTTGTTCTTCGTCCGCCACCTTGTGTAACTTGCACATTTAGTAATGATATGCACAGTTGTTAAAGCTGTCTGACACATCTCAGATCTGGAGCTGGATCCTTGAATATGATGTGTGAACGCGTGATTCTACCACTTGTTCTTTACGTTTCAGTTGTGTAAGAGGAGGTATTAATATTCCATTAGTCATTATATCATGCAGTTTGTTGTTTGAGTTGTTATACCACTGATTTTCCCAGTTTCTTCTGATGTAACTTTTAATATATGAGGGCTGTTCAATAAAGAATGATCATAATTTTTTACGGTCATGATTTTTTGCACTAAAATTCAATCTTATTATATTCTGTTAGCTTACTGTGAAACAAACACGCCGTAGTAGTTTCATCGTTGGTACTCTTGGTTCCCGCCTTTGAGAACCAGGCAAGTTCAGACATGTTCAGTATCGCCTAACGCTGCAATGGGGGTAACATGAAGTTGATGTTAGAGGAAGATCCGGGGTTTCTTTAAAACGTTATCACTGCTGATGAAACTTGGCTACATCATTTTGATCGTTAGAGCAAACAGCAAAGTTCACTGTGGAAATCTCCTCTATTAACAACCTCCGAATAAGCAAAAGTGTTTCCTTCTGCTGGGAAAGTTATGGTCATCTCATTCTTTGATATTCATGGAATAGATTATCAGCATGTTGTACCTACACACACATCAGCAACTGGACAATACTACAGGGATGTCACGAAAACATTGCAAGTCCATATCAGGCGCAAAAGACCACATTTACGTGAAACAGGCTGGATGCTGCACCACGATAATGCGCGGCTGCCTATTGCCAATGTTGTTGCTGATTATCTTGCAAAAATCAACGTGAAATGCATCCCTCACCCTCCCTGTAGTCCGTATTTAGCCCCATGTGATCTTCTTCTATTCCCTAACTTGAAGAAACGCCTTCGTGGAAGGCATTATCCATCATCAGAAGCAGTGGTGAAGGCTGCGGAGGTGATTTTGAAGGATCTCTCAAAAATGAATTCCAGCATGTCTTTGAAGACTGAAAGAAACGCTGGGACAAGTGCATCGTATTTAGGGGAGACCATTTTGAGGAGAACCATCAAAATTATGAGGATGAATAAAGGTACGTTGTCAAAAAAAGTGATCATTCTTTGTTGAACAGCCCTCGTAGACAGTATAACCTTGGTAAGTTATGCTTGTAATTGTTACTCTAAATTTTATTAACTTTTCAAACTACGTGAAGTAATTTATGAATGCGATAATTAATTTATATTTTATTTGTAATATTTTTCAACGATTATCATTAAAATGTAGCACGCAACGCTGACCTCATTTCTATTCGCTATGACGTGCATGGCATATTATACAACTTTAATTTGAATTATTTAACTTACATATCAACTGTAATTTGGTTTGAGTTTTTCAGTAGTTTGAAATAACGTACATGAGCAACGCTATTCAGCTATTTCTTGCAATCCCACAGAAAGAGTGTGGATTTAAATGGGAGGGATGTAGCGAGCTATCTTTGTGCGTATAAAATGAGTACTGAAGCTTTTATTCAAACTTTTATCTTAATTAACTTGAAGGAAGTTGATACCTTCCCTGTTAGGCGTAACATTGGCATAATAACCGCGAAAGTCATTAAATGCATAATTAAGGGTTGATTACCACAATTGGAATTAAGCTAAGTTGTAACAAATATAGAGTGTAAAGATTAAATATACAGGTGCAGTAACTAAACAGGCATTCCCAATACATATGTTTTATTGCAAGCACGTGAAACCAACGTGTAAAGAGAGCCGGGAAAATGAGCACTTACCCTCACAGGAATTTTCCATGTGTTGAGCCAACAAAGGTTGCATTGTTCGAGAATCGCCCGAGGGGTAGGCCCAAGCGACAGCGAGTCGCCTGCCGATGTATTGGTCTGCACATGATACGTGATGAGAGAATACACACCGGCGATTTAAGATACACATTTTCAAACGTGCTTCTGCATTAATTACCTAGACTGTGGGTAATTGAAAGTTTCGTGGAATATATGCCTCAGAAACTAGAAATTGCGATGAAGTTTGAGAGTAGGGATGAAACACAACCTATAAGGAACGAGTAGCAGGTTACAGGGCCTCTAAAGTGTCCAAAATTCGGCGAAAGGATAAGGAAATTTGTGCAATGGCGACGTTTGATGTTTTCTAGGAAAAGCACTCAGTAGTGGCGAATGAAAGGTACAACACATATTAGTTGTTTATGAAACACACTCTGTAGTGGCGAATGAAGGGGACGACAAGTACGGAAAGTTCATCAAAATCCGTGTTCGCGAATGGACGGAGCAACACACGTTAGGTGGTTATTGAACACTCTGCGTTAGCGAGTGAGAAAAACTGCACACAGTACAACATAATTAAAATTTTAACGAACTCTGTTTTTGAATAATCCTCCGGAAATACTCTATTGCGTGAAGTAATGCTCTCGACGTCCAGGAACGGCAACGCGTACACAGCTACATACACCACTCGGCGCGTCCTAGTAATTTATAAGTTCACTCGCGACTGTGATTCAAACTAGCCGTCATGTCACGCACATAGCAACGGGCAAATCCTAAATATCGCGCCTAAAGTGCGGATAATATCAACACAACTGTTACGACTGGAGAGGGTGACTTATATAAATAAACTTGACATTCAATGGTCGTGGTGTCTTCGATGTGATAATACCCATACACTATCAGGACGCATCCACTCCCTGAAACCCAAAAGAAAGAATCAAAACAGACCCACCCTGAGAAAACCCCGACCTGTTGTAAACCTCCCATCCGTAGCCTTCACCCGTCACATATCCTATCATATGAGGTGTTGAGTGCCGGGAGGGCTCAACGAGATACTTAACGAGCAAGTACCGCCTCAAAGTGGGAGGATAACCATTACCAATAAAGACCCTAGAAGCTATACAAATACTTAATAAAAGTAGGAGCATTCATATAAGTATAGCACATCACATGTATATTTTTATTTATATAACAAATTTCTTTAACTATGGCCTTGGCAAATAACTCATGGTGTAAGCAGATCAAACTGCAGAACTTAATGTTGCTTTTGTTTTCCTCGAAGCACATGCAGTTCTATGTTCATATTTCCAGGACTTGCAGAACATCAGGAATTATTTAAGTTAAAGTAAACCTCCTCTTCCCCAAATGGCAATTGAACCCAAGACTTCTAGTTTGAGAAGCAAAACTTCTGGCCACTTGACTGCTTCGGTAACACGTTATCTAAGATGCAACAGAAGGACATATATGTTCAACATTGGAAAAATTAAAATGTAACAAGACATATCCGCGGTACGACAGCCCTTTCCAGGCCAAGGCCAAGGTCGCTACGTCTTCCACCTCTGCAAACCACTGGCGTCATGAGTGGGGTGTAATACTGGAGGGTGGAACATGATCAATGTGCTGGTCCCTACCGGCTCTCCCGCTGGATAAGCAACAGAATTATGAAGACGACCGCAAATTCCAATTAGCTATGTAGTTTCTATAATAAGTTCTATCTATTTTTGTTGTTAATGAATTAAACAAAGCTATTTAAAATTCTATTCGAAGATTTTCATACTTGCTCCGCGCACCTGTACTACCATTCTAAGACTCCTATGTTACCTATGAGTGTTAGAACTAATACAACAGTGAATACCAACCTCATTATAATTTGTGTTATAAGTGTTGTCCATGATGAAACTTCCACCACACACTTAAGTTCATAATTAGGGTATTCACATTATAAATAAAGTGTATGTCTCTAATGTTTGGTTAACAGTATGTAAAGTTTGTTTTATTCATGAAAGGCTTTATACAGTTTTGTATTATGGGTTGACCATGATACAAAAAATTAATACACACACAAAAAGAAAAAATCAGTTGCTATAAAGACGCAAATTATTTCAAATATAGATAAATTACGGAACATCCACTAGTATTAGTTTCAATTTATAGTATTCCGACATTTTATTAAAGTAGTGCTCACTTCAACTGTTTCTAACGATGCCATGGAAAGAACGCATAATTTCAGTGGCAGTATGTACTTAATTATTGTGACTCTATGGGTTCGTAGAATTAATAGTGCATTTTGCAGAAATTTCAAAATGCTGTTTGGCTGGCCCTGTAGCTCCGTCGGTATAGCATTTGCCTGCCGTGCTAGGGCTCCCGGGTTCGATTCCCGATGGTGGGGAAGGGGATTTTTCTCCGACGAAAATATTTCCCCATCTTCTCCAGAGTCTGGAAGTATGAATGAGAGTGTGAATGTGTGCGTGATCTAATGATTAAAACCCAACTAATACGAGTTAACACCTTCGATATGTTACAAAGGAGAACGGCCACCGATACGACCTTTGCAGTTAAATACGACCTTATAAATGGAACGAAAAAGAATGCTTTTTATTTCCGTAGAAACACACATTGGTCAACCCTTACAGAAGCAAAATTACGTAACATACACAAACACAATCTTCAAGGTCGACGACCACAAACAGAAGAGTTCACTTTCAAAACACATCTGTACGCGCACGATTATCAAGTTTGATTACGACTCTCGACTGTCGCGATATAGTAACCACGGTTTCTTTTATATCTCCGATCACTGTTCCAGAAATTTGTGGGAAGATCTCTAACAATCAAGACGGCACTGGAAAGACAAATATCTATCTTTATCTGTTTCGGCAAGTTTTTTTTATCTCCGCGCTGCACTATCTATTCCTTTGTGCACTCGGCCGCGCCAGCCGCAACAAAGGCTTGCGACATTATTATTGCTGTAATTCCCTTGTACCTATAATGTAATATGTATTTCAGCAAAAGTTTATTTTTAACTCGGAGTAGGTAGGAAGTAAGTTTTGTAGGAAATGCCTGTAACAGATATATAAAAATAAACGGAAGTTTAGAAGTCATTAGCTTTCCTTAATTATTTGAGCCAAAATATCATCTATATCCGATAAAATCTTAATACTTGTGGTATTTTTGGGCAGAATAGATTACCTTCTTTATTCACAATAGATAAGAAGTGGAAGAGGTTGATTGGCCGAGTGTTTCTATGCAGAGCTCTTGCATCTACATAGAACTGCAATTTAGTTACTCCTACCACGAAAGTTCCATTCTTAGATTCAAAGAAACTGTAAGTGGCGGATAATAAATAAGAAGAAAGTAAATGTGAGGCGTGCAAGGAAAATTTGGTGTGATTAATGTTTAGTTTGCGTGAGAACTCTGTGAAATATACATTCTGGAGCATTTGAATAACGGTTTTTGTCGAAGAAGTAATGCTATTTTTCTTTTGGTTCAAAGTTCGTCATGTCTTACAATTTCCTTAAAGTGAATGAACAGAAATGCAAAAATGACTATTGCTGAACCATATAGAACCAAACGAAATTGCTCCGTGCGATGCTTGCGTTCAGAAGGTCCTGGTTTCGATTCCAGTAGGATCAGCTATTCTGACCGTGGGAATGCTGACGTGGCTCGCATTCTAACAGGAATTTCCGATGCATAATTTTCTGTACACTATAATTTCTTTTCACCTGTTTCAGTGTTGTAGGACTATTATGAGTTTCAAATGTGAAGGTGTTTGTCCTTGGGCGCTACTAGGTGAGCAACCAATCGGAGTACTGCGGTGTTGTCATATTGCATTCCCGCTAAGTGTTGTGTGAGGAGCGCTAACCTAATCAATCTGTATGAAATACTATTCGCGCTAAGACAAAAATTCAGATTTTGCCAAAAATGATCCATGTAGAAGGTAGAGAGTTATGTATCTAACATAACCATGAAACCCCCATAATTTTAGCTCAAATAGTTTTTCTAATACAAATAAATAAACCAGTATTACCTGTATTATAACAATAAATCGCGACGTAAGTACTGTATGAATATCATTATTGGTTGGCATGTATGCGTGTACGTATATTTGTTATGACTCATAACTGAAACGTAAATGTTTGATATGACGTGACAAAAGAATTACTTTGAATAATCCAATTCGAGCGAGAGGAAACAAATTTCCTGCTGCCCTGGCAGAATGTCTCTGCTCACATTATATCTTTGTTCATGAATGGTTCGTAATCTCTATTTACTCTAGAGAGTTCAAAGTGGTTGGTGTGTATTAATTATTCAGAACTGAAATTTAAACTACTGACATGACATGATAAAAGAATTACTGTGAATAGGTCAAGGTGTTAAATTCGAGAAAGAGCAAACGCTTCATTTCCTTTTAGCCTGTGGAATGCTGTATGCTTATGTTTATGAATGAATGCTGGATAAGAAATGTTTATTTACTCTGTAGAGCTCAGATCAATATCATTCAGTTCTTCTTCACAGAGTTAAATGGTGCAATGGCTTCTTTCGGTGAATTTAGTGGCGAGTCAAAAAGGCAGGTACTCCGAAGTCAGGCTCGAAGTATTATTTTTAAGCTGTACACGTTCTTCAATTTTTTTTTCGAATGCAGAAACTAAAAATGAGTTATTGCAAAGAGTAGTCCTGTTTAAAACATGGAAAAAGTGTAGGTATCAGCTGGATCAACTTGCAACTGAATTGGAACACGAGGTAATATGCCTCCCACCCTACCACTGCCAATGTAATCCAATTGAGTTGATGTGGGCTCAAATAAAAAGGGGGATTGCAAACAGAAATAATACTTTTAAACTAATGGACGTTAAACGACTTGTTCACGAAGAAATTGACAAGGTAACACAACAGGACTGGGAAAACTACGTGAGGCATGCAGATTTTAAGACAGAAATAGCAGGTAACGAGATTTTGGAACCTATAATCATAAAGTTGAAAGACTCAGACGATGAAAACAGTGACAATGGTGAATTATCTCTTAACGGAAGTAACATTGACAGCGATATGGATGAGTCACTGGCAGTTCCATTGGATTAGAAAAACAGGTAATTCATAAACTATAATTATAGTTATAGTATTCTAAAATATACATAATTTGCGAAAATGCTTTTTCCAATTTTGATTTTGGCAACTGCATCATTGTAAAAGTTTGTAAAATATAATTTGCTTACCCTTAAGTATGCTCCAAACAGACCTGCATGTTGCGAGTGTGCGAGAGAGAGGGAAATATAAAAGGAGTGGCGTAACAAGCTGGCAACGCTGAATGTGATACGGCATCTGATTAGCTGGACTTCAGAACTCGTCCTATGTGAAACACATAATAGGTGAAGGCGGTTGTGGCGCTGCGATAGAACGGTGAAATATGCTCATGGAAAGTTATCTTCCTGGCCTTTGGTAGGATTGCTGGAATACTCTCCCTGAGAACTGTTTCGACTGCCATGAAAACCACAGGATGCATGGGACCTAGAATGAACGAATGGCGTCATTGGCAGCATAATGAAATTGTTAGATTCCATCCTTGCTAGTGCTATCGTCGTTTGGATCTGGTTACCCTTCGGTACTAACGGCAATACCTTCCAGGGGCACATATGGAAGAAAAGTGGGCTTAGGATTAGGGCTACGACAACTAAGGAGGGGATTTGGTTTCTTGTACGAGGGTGGGTCAAAAAGTAATGCCTTCTACCTTTTTCCTTAAATAAGTAAGTTATATGAAAACTTTGAATTTGGCGAAATTTTCTAAAACCCTATTCAATTTTTCAATTCCCTGCAGTAATAACTTCCTAAGTCAAACAGGTGACAGTACTGCATCCTCTTGAAAAATGGCTGACATCGACATTCGTATTAGACAGCGTTCTGTAATTGAATTTTTGACTGAGGAAGGTGAAACACCAATTCGCATTCACGAAAGACTAAAAAATGTGAATGGTGATGCAACGGTGGATGTCAGTACTGTTAGACGATGTGTTCGTCGCTGTAACGAAGTTGCAGGAAAAACACCATTGGCAGATGAAAAGCGAAGCAGCCCGGTGACTGCAGTGACTCCATGCAACATTCAGCGAGTCGATGATATCATTCGTGGTGATCGCCGGGTAATAACAGGTGAATTGTGTCGCATTACCTCCCTCAGTAAAGGCAGTATAATGACGATTATTCAACAACTGGGTTACTCAAAAGTTTGTTCACGTTGGGTACCAAGAATGTTAACCACCCCAAGCAAAGAAACAAGGAAAACAATAGCATCCGAACACTTGCAGCGCTTCAATTTGGAGGGAGAGGAGTTTCTGGAAAAAATTGTTACTGGAGACGAAACGTGGTTTCATTTTTTTGAACCTGAATCAAAGAGGCAGTCAATGGAATGGCATCACACGTTCACTGAAGAAACAAAAAATTGAAAACTCAGCGGTCGGCAGAGAATGTTATGGCGACAGTGGTTTGGGATGTAGAGGGTGTGCTTATGATTGATTTTTTGAAGCAGGGATGCACAATAGATTCTGTCCAATATGTCAGAACTCCCAAAAAGATGAAAGCACGTCTTCGCCGAGTTCGCCCAACAAAAACAATGGCGGATGTTCTTCTTTTGCATGACAATGCAAGACCACACACCAGCCGTTACGCCACTGCAAAAATTGAGAAATTGGGATGGCAAGTCTTACCTCACCCCCCATACAGCCCTGAACTGGCACCATCAGACTTCCATCTGTTCGGGCCACTAAAGGAAGCCTATCGTGGAATTAATTTTGAAGATGAGGAGGCTGTGACAACGTCCGTGCGTCAATGACTTAGGAAGCAAGATCGTGTGTTTTGCCACGCTGGAATACATGCCCTAGTTAAAAGGTGGACCAAAACTGTGGAAAAGGACGGAGATTATATTGAATAGTGACAAATTAATCGTCAATGTTGTAGTTTTCAAGCTGTGTAAATTGGATTCAATTTTCTTGGGAATTAAAAGAGAGGAAGAAATTTAGCAGGCATTACTTTTTGACCCACCCTCTTACCTAAGCCCCAAGGGGGGTATCCTTGGCAGGAAGCATTAGGTGAGAGCAAACAGAGGGCAGCCTTCCCAAGGAGTCACGACGTGGCCGTGACAGCCGCCGACACTTCTTCCCTGAAAGAGACCACCAGATGAGAAATGATATGAAATGATTATGGATATGAAATGGAAGGACAGAGACAGGAAATTCGGAGGATGTAATTAACCTACCCAGCATTCGCCTGGCGACTGAGGAAAATCCCCGAAATGAACCCTTGTGTCAGGTAGGACGAACCCGTATCTCCCGAATGGGGCCCCAGATGAAACCGCCGAAGCCATCCTTCTCTGTGCAAAGTGGACCTACTGCTGCCTCTTTGCATTTTTGTGCTCCAGTTTGTGGAGGCTGTTCTTAACTGCACTACGTTTGAAACTGAATTGTTTTGAAATGAATAATGCTGAAATCGTCATAATGCTCCCGTGAGTATTTTTGTAACACACTTTTGTCAACATCGCCAGAGGAATAATGTATATTTACTTTCCAGCAGAACCCTATCTACCACCACTTTATAACGTTACCTCTTTTTTATTTCTCCCTCCTTGCTCCCTCTCTCTCTACCACATATTTTCCTTACTGCTCCCATATTTCTGTCTCTCTCTTCTCTCTTCACAAATAGATACATAAGGCGAGGCTAGGCGTGGCTGGTCTATCGCTATTAGACAATGTGGTGCATGCGACGTTGTACAGTTAAGCACGCATACTGGCTCGCTTTGCCGAACCATAGGGCTAATTTCTTTGCACGCTCTAAAGATACTAATTACAGAATTATTTTGTTTTTCCCATGTTACAGAGCTATTTTTTCTGAGGATGACTGTCCAAAACCCAAGTGTGTAGCAGATCTGGTTTCGAAGACATTGAAAGATAAGACACCTGACCAGAAAGAAAGGAATCATTAACTGTCAGTGAAGAAAACCACACACGTGATGTGCTACAGCTGCATTTTGTACCTTGCATTCAGTAAAGTGGTGATGTTTTAAGAGCACACACGTGCTTTTCAAAGTTAGTAAATATACCGCTTAGCAAGCCTAGTATTGGTGCGCCTAGTAGTAGCTGCCAAACAACACGTAAGATTTTACATAAACAGACTAGAAATATTCTTGTTAATGTGTATTCCTTTTACAAACATTTGTCAATTAAACACATTTTCGAAAGCACAAATTTGTCTCAGAATCGAGAAATAATGGCACAAGCCTGTCGCCTGAGTGGTCATAGTGTGACGAACTTTGTTAAAGAAGGCAAAGAGTTCGCCAAATCAGGAGAAGTCTCCATATTTATATCTACAGGGAAATATCGAGGAGCTAGAAAACGTGCTACCAACTTAACAATTTTCAAAAGTGTGTTTTACGTACCTAGAATAATTTATGAATTAAAGGACAAGGGTGAATATCCAAATGCCAAAAGGCTGACCAATTTAATGAGGGAGAAAATATAATATACGGATTCTGTATATTCTATGCATAATATTCTGAAATCTCTTGGGTTCAAATATAGGAGAACCAATGATGGGCACAAATATCTGCTGGAAAGAAGCCATATTTTTGCTGCAAGGCTAAAATTTCTGCGCACAATGCATAACATTAGTACATGAGATTCATGGTATAAAAATGCTTCTTCCGTATTTATTAAGTATTTTAGTGAAACAAAAATTGGTTTAAAGTCCATTACAGACAGCATACAAATATGGCATCATTAAAATAGAAACTATATTGACAAATCGTCCAAATGTCATTATTTTGTTCCACTGTAGCAAACACCTTATTTCGTGGAACGCATCTAATTTGAATAATATTATGTTATGTGCATATTGTGACTTTGTGGCTTCGTGGAATTAAAAGTCCAATTTGCCGAAATTCTAAATGCTCTTTATTTCCGAAGAGATACACTGTTCAATTCTCACGTAACAACATTACATCACATATACAACACAATCTTCCAAGGTCGATGACAATAACAAACACTGACAGTAGATTGCATATCAAGCTCTCGTTACACAGATGGCTGTCTCTCATTTCACAACACTGTTTTTCAACTGCTCACTTTGCGAGTCGTCACGTCCTCAAATACGTAGTCCGTAATTCTAGATTGTTCTACAATAAACCAGAACCCGAACAATCTCTATCAATCCAGAAATTTCCGGAAAGGTGTAGTGTTTAACGCCCGGTTTTACTACATACGGCACCGTAGGCGATGACACTGATGATACATGAGATGAAGATGGAGCACCGGTGGAATGAGATGGCGGGGGAAACCGGAGATCCCGGAGAATACCCGCCCCAGCGCCGTGTTGTCCACCACAAGTCTCACTGTGCGGTCACCTGGGATCGAACCCGGGCCACCTTGGTGAGAGCCAAGCGGTCTAACCACTGAGCCACTGCGTGGCCTGAAATATCCGGAAGAATAAATAAACCAAATATTCTATCACATTCCAGAAGCGTAACTTAATCTATGCCGGCAAGTCCTTTACCTCAATTATCTTGCTTGCCGGCGCCTGTTTACAAGAGCCGCGCTATCATTAACTGCTTAGCAAGGCTCTTTATTACCACGAAACTTTATCCGCCGACTGTTTTCTTATTTGTGCCGAAACTTTAATGCCTGTTGCCGTGACAATATGAACGATAGATATGCAAGCGAACTGTTCTCCAGTTCAAGGTTTTGAGGTTCAGAATGTGCGATAATCATTGTGTATGTTCTCACACACATGTTGAAATATTAAGCAAACTCCTCTTCAGCATTGTATCACTTGTTCCTCTCAGCATCTACTTGCTATGTTCAGACAGACATATATCTTCCATCTCTGTCTCCCGTTTGCCGTGTAACTGGCAACACCGAGACAGTATGATCATCGTAAAGGCTCAACCCATGTTCCTTCTTATTTTGTAGCTACTCTAGTGCAATCGGAAACATCTCCTGCTGCTAATGTAAGCATCTCTCTGGGACACTCGTATCCGGAGACCATAGTGCTAAGGGACGGAGGTTTAGGTGGAGCATCCTTTTTCCCTGCCTGCAACCCCCGAGATACTTGCTGATGTGTGTCAACCCGTGGATAAAGGCTGAAGTGAAATAAGAAGTGGAGGTGAGAAAATACGGAGCTGTAAGGAATCTTCCCAGCATAGGACTAATGATTTGGAGAAACCCTTGAAAAATCCCACGTATCAGGAATGCTAATCATGGGAATCGCATCCAAAACTCTCGAATACGTGCTTAGACGTCACCACCAATCCCTCTGTATGTAACTCAATAAGTATATTTTAAGGCTTTTGGTGTTCAACATTTCCTTTTATAATAAATAAAGTTTTTCACAATAAATGTTAGTGTCATCCCTTTCTAAAAGTCCCTTACGTAAACAACTATAGTGCGTTATCTCAATCTGTGGCCTCTACGGCTCAGTTCGAGCAAGAAAACTTAACATGACTTACAGAGCTGATTCATCTTGATTAAAAACTGCACCACAACAGTTTCATGTTGTCCACTCGGTTGATATCAAACATCCCAAGCGATTTTCGTAAGAGTTGTATTGTGTAAGTTTTTGTAAAGTTCTGCCTGATACGAGGCCAAGGGGAGGGGCAGATTTCGCTTTTCCAGGGATGTTTTCACCAAGAAGGGTGAGTGGAAAGTTCCCATTCCTCTCTACGCGTTCACTGGGTCCAGTAAATAAATGATTGCCATTAAAGCGCCTAAAATCAATAGCTCGGGAGAGTGAATATTATCTTGAGAGAACGGACCTCACAGAATTGTTACTAAGCAAATCCTTTACCTTTGTTCCCAAAGATTACGCATCGCGTCTTCATCGCATCATTAGCTACATCATAGATGACAACATCGTTGTCCTCGTCATCACAATCAGGATTGTCGTTTGCCAGTAGGAACAATTTATCTTCTGGAATTTTCCTCAATATTTCTCTCATACTGAATGACCGAATTCTACATTGTGTTCTTAGGCACATGCCTCTGTAATGATGGGAAAGCATTTACTGTTTGGCTCATTCATTATTATAGAAAATGAGCATCGCTTATTCGGCTGTCTTCTCACCCGTAAGTTCCATGCAACTGTCGGAGCCTCTCTGCACGTAGGTATTTAGTTTAAAATATTTTTATTTGTAATAATAATCTAAAGCGCAATTCCAATTTCATTCTATTTTTCAATGTTAATGTTTATGAAATTGCTCTTATGAAAGGTGGTTTTGTAAGATCACTTACAGCATCCTTCAGTGATATTTAGTATAGAATGCGATGGTTATATTCCAAACTTGTGCAAATAATTGCAAGTGACGGGGTTTCATAAGAAACGACGCCAATTTTTTAACGCTACCTTCATTTTCAAAGGAGTCAAACTTAAACATCAGCCTGATTTCTGGCTTTCTTCTTGTATAAAGCAAGTGAAGCACTGCATTTTGAACTTGATGTCAGCTTCTTCAAGATTGCTTTTATGTATATATTTACAACAATTCATGCATTTATCTGAAATTGAGACTGGAACAGAGAATAAACAAAAAATACAAGATATAGCTTTAAGAATCAGCAACTGAAATCCCCGAAATACTTGAGAAACCAAGAAACGTGTTGAACGAAGCGTTTTCAGTGGTATTTGTGTTTCGAAAACAGCAAAACATCCTGGGGAATGAGTGGCTGGGCGAGCGTTCACTAGCAACGCTTGCGAATATGTACGAAGGCTGTTCAATAAAGAATGATCACATTTTTTGACAAAATACCTTCACTCATCCTCATAATTTTGATAGTTCTTCTTAAAATAGTCTTCCATGAATGCGATGCACTTGTCCCAGCGTTTCTGCCAGTCTTCAAAGACATGCTGTAAATCATTCTTCTGAGAGATCCTTCAATATCGCCTCGGCAGCCATCACCACTGCTTCTGTTGATGGATAATGCCTCTCACGAAGGCGGTTCTTCCGGTTAGGGAATAGAAAAGGATCATACGGGACTAAATATGGACTATAGGCAGGGTGATGGTTTCGCTTCATTTTGATTTTTGCAAGATATTCAGCAACAACTTTGGCAATATGCGGCTGTAAATTATCGTGGTGCAGCATCCAGCCTGCTTCATGGAAATGTCGTCTTTTGCACCTGATACGGACTTGCAATGTTTTCAGAACATCCCTGTAGTATTATCCAGTTACTGATGTGTGTGTGCAGGTACAACATGCTGATAAACCATTCCATGAATATCAAAGAATGACATGGTCATAACTTTCCCAGAAGAAGCAACCAATTTTACTTTTGGGGGGGGGGGGGGGGTTGGTGAGGAAGGAGATTTCCACACTGAGCTCTGCTGTTTGCTCTCAGGATCAAAATGATGTAGCCAAGTTTCATCAGCAGTGATTACGTTTGAAAGAAACTCCGGATCTTCCTCTAACATCAACTTTAACTGCATGCAGACCTGCATGCAAATGTCCTTTTGTCCGGGAATCAACAGTCTTGGAACCCATCACGCACAAACACGTCTCATGTGTAATGTTGCTGTCACCAACGTGTGGGTGGCACCCAATGAAATGTTTAGTATTTCAGAAAGTGATCTTAAGTATTCGTTGATCCTCTAGATTGTCTCCCCTCATTAAACATTTTAAACCACCTTCGAGCTGTGCTGTATGGTAGAACAGACTCTCCATATGCCACCTGTAACATTGTATAGGCCTCAACTAAGATTTGTTCCGTCAAAAGCAGAATTTCAAAGCCGCATATTGTTTCTCGCGTCTTACCTCCATTGCAGCGTTAGGCGATACTGAATATGTCTGAACTTGCCTGTTTCTCGCAGGCGGAACCAGGAGTACCAACAATGAAACTACTACGCCGTGTTTGTTTCACATTAAGCTAACAGGATATAATAAGATTGAATTTTAATGCGAAAAATTATGACCGTAAAAATTATGACCATTCTTTATTGAACAGCCCTCCTAGAAACAAATGCAATGTTACTGTGCAGTATGGCTTTGTTGAAGGAGGTCAAACTAAAATACTATTTTTACTGTAATGTTTTGTTATATTTGAGGGAAGACTGGTGCAAGTAACCGAAAATCTGGGACCCAGAACAAATTACACCACATGAGAAATATATCAATATACAAAGCGCTCGCGAGGTACCAGCTTTGCACCTGGAACAGGACAGTCGTTTTTCGTTAACTTCATGACTTGTTGGACTTTGTTCTGGTCTAACATAAAAAGTATCGACTTTGCCACGTCATTGCAAGTTTCAATAACACGTCTTTTACGAACATACCAAAATTGAGGAACACATAAGATGGGTGCATAGATACTCAAGAGGACTTCTTTGAAAGGCATGGCAGACAACTTTAAAAGTTAAAGTTTTGAGAAACCAGCTCCAGAATTTGTTGATTCTACCTTATACCGTGTAAGTTCTAGCCATGCATTATTCCCCCTTTTACCTTTGCAGTTTTGCTTATTTCTTCGTTATAAATTCAAAAGGATATAAACGATAGTAACATCGTTTAAGAGTTGGTTGCAATGAAACGGTTTTGAAATTCTCTTCTCTTTGCATGAACAGGAGGTAAAAAATCTGAGGGATTGGCTGAATTGACTTCCTCTATTCTTGTACAAACTCTTATCCTTCTATCTACTTCACGCTACTTGAGATAAACTTTTACAGAAATGGTTTCATTGCATATTTCCTTGTAGGTAAAATGAGAGCACAGAAAAAAGGATTAACTACTTGCTATTTCAGAAAAGCAAAAATGAAATGAAAGTTCAAACCATTAGTAAGGATCATCGCGCAAATCATTATCTCCACATTATATTTGATGTAAATTATGTGCTTTAACCAAAGATTAAGATAAAGATTATTTTAAAAATCTTAGTATTCTATCCTTGGAAGATGTTGAGCTTAAATACCAGGTTTAATATTGTGACAATAATATTTTGTACATTTATAAAAGGAGTAAGTTTGTAAAAATTATATATTCGAAGATGTAGGAATAACGTCGATGCACGGGACATACTGTAAGTTAGTTGCTTGGCTGTCTACATAGGTCGGTGCCTTGCCGACTTAAGCTCACGAAGCTTTGACTCAGTTGCTGCTTCGGCAGATATTTAATATTTAAACCTCTAGAATGTGGCTAAGTGGGAACACTCACGTACGTGCTAGGCAAATCTCCGTCGCTTGTTTCTGTAAGGTGACGATTCCAACAGTGGATTTTCTGATGCCAGGAACCTCCGCCAAGGTTAGCTCACAGCTGTCCTTTTCTGAGCAATCTTGTTCGTTTTATGGAGCTCATTAACTTTTAGTTTATGGAGAATAAACGCACTATAAGCAACAACTACGTGTCACAATTATAAGATAAGTAAATCCTTCACTTTAGTCTACACCACTTTAGGGAGCACCTCCTTCCTGAGCTCACCTCCCCCCCTAGAGACGTTCACCATATTAAGTGGAACTCAAAATTACCTCAGTAGTGTAAGCCATGAACGTTACACGTGGTGTTGACAAGACAATATTTAGCCAACTTTTAGTTTCTTAATTATGATGTTCACAGAGAAATGGACACACATAAGTTCAAACATTCATCTCCTCGCATTCATAAACATTCATAAACTCAAACGCAGTCCTTTATGCAGTTTCTTTGTTTCGTTTAGGAGGCTCAAAACCTCTAATTCTGGTGAACTCTCGGTAACGAATTTTTGGGTGGAGTAAGAGGGAAATAACAGAAGAATATGATGGTTAGGGTAGTCGTTTAAAATCAAAAAATAACTCAGATTGAGAATAAAAACGCAGCAAAATAAAGTGAATGTTCTGTTTCATATATCCCAGCGAGGCTGAAATCCCAGCTATTGAATACTTGGCGAGCACAGCGCCACTGAGAGGTCTCGGAATTTCAAGAACGCTATTTATTATAAAATACTTCTTATGTAAAGGAATTCACATTTTGAATGTGTGTAGCGTATGATTCGTAGCTTGATATTTTAAACATTCTGAAAACGCTTGTGCTGCTAAATGTTTCTTGCGTTGCAGAGGTCCGCCATGTGTCTACAAGAGGAAAAAGTATGCCTCCAACTAACCAGAATATATTTTGGGCGGATGAATTCAAGTGCTTTGATATCGACTATGAAAGACCACAACCTTGCGATTAGATGTGTTTACTTACTCATGTTTCTTCCCAACAAGGATGGGTCGTTCAAAATACAAAAGCGTTTCTTTTTAGAACTACAAATACTGTTATCATTTATGTTCCGTTTATTCCGGGCATACAGGAAACTGGAAACAACAAAATGTTTGCATAGATAAAGTTGTTTATTTTGCGATATCAGCTGTCACATATAGAACAAATAGGGAAAACTTAATACTTTCAGCTATGACACCTTAAAAGAATTATTGACTGAAACGGTCACATGTGAAGAAAGGGCTACTAAATAAACAATCTGTAATGTCTCTATGGTTTTCATCACTAATTTATCAACAGACTATCATTTCAAAGGCTTATTCTTCTATTGAGTTCATGTTAATGAATATGAAATTCGTAAAAATGGCTTTATTATATACTTCTTTATAGAAACAATGGAAATAGAGGCTTTAGTTTGCTTAGTTAGCTTTAGTTTAGTTTAAACGCTAGACAGATCCTTTAAGATCTGGTCGTTAATTGTTGACTTTAAAATTCTATTAATTTTTAATGTTTAGTAGGAAAAGAGGAGAGGGCTGAAACAAATACTGATTATCCATTTGGGAAAGGCATTAATATTCTAAATTTATTATTATTATTATTATTATTATTATTATTATTATTATTATTATTATTATTATTATTATTATTATTATTATTATTATTATTATTATTATTATTATTATTATTATTATTATTATTATTATTATTATTATTATTATTATTATTATTATTATTATTATTATTATTATTATTATTATTATTATTATTATTATTATTATTATTATTATTATTATTATTATTATTATTATTATTATTATTATTATTATTATTATTATTATTATTATTATTATTATTATTATTATTATTATTATTATTATTATTATTATTATTATTATTATTATTATTATTATTATTATTATTATTATTATTATTATTATTATTATTATTATTATTATTATTATTATTATTATTATTATTATTATTATTATTATTATTATTATTATTATTATTATTATTATTATTATTATTATTATTATTATTATTATTATTATTATTATTATTATTATTATTATTATTATTATTATTATTATTATTATTATTATTATTATTATTATTATTATTATTATTATTATTATTATTATTATTATAATCATCATTATTATTATTATCATCATCATTATCATCATCATCATCATTATGCTGTTGTTTTCAAATGCTAGGCTTTGGCAATGAAGCCATTAGCTCTCTTGCTCTCCAATATTTCTGTGTAGTGGCAGGTAGGGCTTCACAGGTTAAAAGATGTTCTTCAGTCATTTCCTCTTCTTTGTTGCACAGAGGACAATTTTGATTGAATAAATTCTTATTTTGCGTAGGTGTTTGGCCAAATAATCATGTTCCGTAAGTAATCTAAAATTTGGTACTGCAGCTTTACGTGGGATTTCTGGAATAATACCATCATCATTATTGCAGACCCACAAGTCATAGGTGAAGAATACATACATAGAAGTGAAAATAAAATAAAAAATTATACAGACGTCCATAGTGACATTAGCGAATTCTTAAAATTTAATGGGTATATTAAGCAATTAACTTCAAATAGGCTCACAAAACAAATTATGGAATTTTATGAAAATAGAAGTAAAGTACCAGTAGATATTATGAAACGGTTTGGTGAAGTAAAAAATTATTTAACATTGGCAGGAGGCACTCAAGACGATATCTTAGACAGGGACGTCGTTAGAATGACGGTGCTCAAGTGGCAAGTTCACCAAGAGGACAAACAGAAGGAAAAGACTTGACCAGCGTGGACAGATGACAGAAAGAAAGCCTAGAGCCAAAAAATGATAGAACTTTGGATTTATAGAATAGCTAAGAACCGTCTCTAAGTACCTTGCCAGTTATAGATGGGCTCATCCGAAAAAAAATAATAAAAACGAATAGTGTGTTTGCACTTAAGAAAAATATAAGTGCTGGAAAATTCAAACCATTAAGGTAGGCCATCTTGGAAAAGGTTAATGCCGAAAAAAGATTATTTAACTAAATTATTAATTAAATTTCATGTTTCAACTGGATATCATATATTTTTGTGTATAAGAATTTATCTCTTATATTTTACTAGTTGTACAAAAGACATCCGTAGAGAAGGCGATTTCTGAGTCTGTTTCCTCAAAATTCAAGATATGGATTTAATTTGACATGAAAATATCTTAAACATATGGTTTATTAAAATCATAATTTTCATTTTTGAGGAAGTTAAGCTTATTTTAAATATTGTATACGCAAAGGCTAGCCTAAGATGGGAGTTCTTCTTGAAAATCTTGTTTTTTGCATTAATTTTATTTTAAAAGTTTATTATTTCCAGACACACACGCATTTATATAAGTTAGGGGCCCAAATATCGCCCAGCTAAAGAAATGTTTAAACAAAGATGCATAATGCTCATGGAATTTATTCAGCTACCACATCGCACTGCAAATACTTAATTGTTCAGGCGTTTAATCGCCCAGCATGTCAAATGATAAAAGAGGTTCAAAAAACTCAAAGAAGGTTTACTTTTCTTGCTTTTCTCTTGCAGTAAATTATTACAAATGTGAAAAGTGAGAGAAGATATTATAATATAAACAGTGTTTAACATTTGTTAAACTAAACGTTTGTTATAGATGAAAAACAAAAATTTAAATATCAATAGTAAAACTCAATTGTAAGGTTTGAGGTGGTATTTGCCCGTAAGTCAAAAAGAGAGTCAAAACAATGGCCAAAAACTGGTGAAAGTACTCCAAAGAAGGCAAGGACCAATCTGTCCCTTGGTAAGGTGAAGGCCAGTGATTTTGGGGATTCTGAAGGATTAGTTCTCATAGACTGCTTGGAAAAATGTAGCACCATAACTAGAGCCTATTATGCTTTATTATTGGATCGTTTGTAACATCGAGTCCACTGAAAAGATACCGAGATTGAGAAACGCAAAAAAGTGCTCTTTCACTAGGATAATTCACCACCGCAAACATCAGCAATCTCAATGGCCAAAGTACATGAGTTGGGCTTTGAATTGGTTCCTCGTCCACCTTAATCACCCGACTTAGCCCCAAGTGACTTCTTCCTGTAATAGAATTTGAAAATTTGGCTTGGTGGTAAGAAATTTTCATCAAATGAAGAAGCGGTGGTCTCCGTCAACGAGTGTTTCTGCAGACCTAGAGGGAATCTCTTTTACCGACGTGATGAAAAAGCTGGAACATCGCTGGACCAAGTGTATTCCCATCAATGGAGACTGCATCGAGAAACAAGATGAAAAAAAACAATATATTCCTGATTGTGAACCAGATTTATTAAATTACCCTCGTATATATGTCCATTCATTAAAAAAAATTCATAATAACCAAGAATTAATTTTTCGACAGCCGTTCGGATTTATCTCCTATAGCAAAACTTATTTTTTTTATACTGGATACTATGTTATTTTTAAAGATTACTTGGAACCATTTTTTCTGTGAGAAACTGAAATGCAAACATTCTGTACATTATTAGAAATAGAATAATTAAAATATGGACCTATAATTACTAATAGGCCACTGATTGTAGGCTACATAACAGTCCATAACACCTGTTCACTCCACTCCCAGGAAGGACTATGCAAGTGTCTCTTTTGCTTATGACGTTTCAAAGTCCAGGTAATATCTAGTGACATGCAGGAGACAAGCTTGAAGTTCTTCTCAGTTATGTTAGCTATGAATGGCGAATTAATTTACGATTTTTTTTTGCTACAATATGAAATAAATTGTTTAAATGTGGGGTGTAGAAAGAAGTTGGGTGATGATGGACTTCTTCGAAGTTCTCGGAATTCGATCTAGTCGTTCCTCGGCTGCTCTGGTATCTACATGGACTCTTCTTTTCAGGTGTGGTCGCGGATATGCAAGGATAACGTTGTTTTAAATAAAAGATTATTTATAATTTCCCCAACGAATCTCCAAACTTTGAGATTTATTAATAATGAAACTTCTTTTTAACATAAATCAATCGATATCAATATTCTCTTGTGCAATCCTTTTAACTGTTCACCAATAATCACTTTTCTGTTGCACCAAGTAAAATATACTGATACATATATTCTTATACACAAAAATTGCCTCTTCACGTAAGCGTCTATTTGCGGACTTACTCAGACGTCCTTTCACCATGAAAGTCAAATAAAGAAGGAATCACTCGCTCGCTCGCTCGTCGTGCTGGCTGGCTGTATTTAGCCAGAAGGTTTTTGCTGCGTGCCCACCCGTTTCGGGTTTAACCGCAGGTAAAGTATGTTCGGGATGTTGTAGGGTGTCTGGTGGGTTTTTAGGTTGAAATTAATTTATAAGGATACAGTAATTGTACCTTGGGAATCGAAAGAAGGAATCACCTCCAGTCCAGGTGCTTATATAGTCTTTTTGCCGTTGCCATAACTACAAATTAACATCATTCAACTTTTATACATTTGTTCATAAATTTTATATAATAACTTTTCCATAGCATTATTCAATAATCTAGATAATTCTTTTTACTTATTTAAATTATTAAATAGATTTAAATAATCATTTAAGTCGTTTCAAATATATAGAATAAAATTGCATAAAAGTGGATATTCCTAATATACTTAGGTGAAAATGTCACGCAAATGTTCATTCGTATTATAATAATCAAGATTAGCCTTCGTTGTGTAAATTACTATTAACTAGAATTCCGTTTGGACATCGTGTTGTGAAATGAAATGGAAGAGAGGAGTATATAATTGTTTAAATCTCAGCTCAAGACTTAAAGCGTATATGCAGTTTAATGTTAAATGATAAGGACCTGGGTTCTTGTAAAGCAGAACTGAATTTTGCACTGCTCTTAGTAAGTTCTGCTCAAGAGGCCTGATTAAAACTGGAAGCCTGGATTGAAAGTCTGTGTTCCATTGATGCATTCTTCTACCTTTAGCTAAGCCCGAGTTCCCCAGCGATACGACGGCCATATGTGTTGATAGACACACTCCGTGCTCAGTTGGCATTAAAAAGCTGCAGGGTCGTAATTAGTGAGGACCGGAAGGGGCTTTGGTCTGGGATGGGCACGGAACAGGAACCTGTTGCAGCGAGATCACGCAGAGGGGCCGAGCTACAAGTAGCGTAAAGGATATGAGATCGAAACGCTGATGTGCCGTATCACTTACGTTGTATCTGTTCAGGCGCGTTAAATCGATGGGAAGTAAAGCGTCATCCCAAAATGCCCAGTGGTCCTCTCACTTGAGCATGTTACTTCTGGATCGATGCAGCACACCACGGAAACCTTATTTTATTCTCTTATTGTGTAATCGTATTTGAAAGAAAGGAAAGTATTATTGATCAAATAAGTGATCCTTGTTAATGTTATTATTATCTGTTTCAAATGGGGAAGGTGTTTGTCCTTGAGCGCTACTAGACGAGCAGCCAATCGGAGTCCTGCGGTGTTGTCGAATTGTATTCCCGCTAAGTGGTGTATGACTAGCGCCAACCTAATCAATCTGTATGAAATACTACTCGCGCTAAGACATAAATTCAGATTTTGCCAAAAGTGATCGATGTGGAAGGTAGAGAGTAATGTATCTAACATAACCATGAAAACCCCATATTTTTAGCTGAAATAGTTTTCCTAATACAAATAAATAAAGTAGACACCATTTTATTATAACAGTGCATTGTGAGGTAAGCACTGTAATGAATATCATTGCTTGGTATGAATGCGTGAACGTATATTTGAAATTACTCAGAACTGAAACGTAAACATTTGAAATGACGTGATAAAAGAAATATGTACTTTGAATAAGCCAAGCTGTTTGTTAAATTCGATGAGAAGAAACAATACACTTCCTGCAGACCTGGCAGAACGTGTCTGGTCATATTATATCTTTGTTTATGAATGGTTCGTAATCTCTATTTAGTCTAGAGAGTTCAAAGCAGCATTATTCAATTACTCTTCCATGAAAGTGTATCAGCTAGATCAATATCCATCTCCTACCCCCCTTACTACTGCTAGAACAATCTAATTGAAGTAATGGGGGCTCAAATTAGGTTACAAACAGAAATAATAATTTTTAAACTGACTGACGTTGAACGAATATTTTTGTTTTTGTTTGTTTGTAATTTGACGTCCTCC
>CM060953.1:64787868-64855845 GCA_030765055.1 Mantis religiosa | reverse complement strand
ATTCTCGTCAGGGGAAAGGTGCAAGATTTCAAGCATATTAAACAGGAAAACAACAACATTACTTTTGGACCGAACTGATTTTGTTCTAACGATGACTTTGGAAGGTTGGGACGGATGAAGCCAGTGTTTCGAGACATCAGGGTTTTGGTAAAATACCCATTTTTCATCACAAGTGACAATTCTCCTAAAAAAATCTATCATTCATGAAATTACGGATAAGCTGACCACAGATATCTACTTTAAATTTAGCCTGTTGAGATGTCAGTTCATGAGGTACAGATAATTACATATAAGTACAGGATAACTACATGATAGCACATGAGGTGATTTTCCAAGTGTCTAATATGGCGATATGTGGTATATTTTGATGCACCAGGTATTTCTAAGAGCCTACAGGCACCTTTCAGCGCATTTTCTCGTAAAAACTTGGGCTTTATCCTCATATACCGTACTTTAAGTACTGCAGAACGTGGTGCATTTTTTGTGTTTTCGTCTCCATTGTTGAAACTTTGGATCCAACGCTGTGCCACACCAATGCTTACTCATGACACCTCCTTCCACTTACATATTCTTCAAAATGCATCATCGGCTTTTTAATCTTGTTTCCAGTAGTGTGTTAGGACTCTAAGTTCGAAGTTCGCTATCTCCGTTTTGTGATTCTTTATTAACAGCTGAACACTGATATATGCTCGCAATGTACGCAACACTAGCTCTGACATCCTGTAAATTGCCTTGCTTAAGCAAAGAAGTCCAGAAGTGTTTCAAAACACCAAAATAAGAAGAAAAGGATTTTATGAGACCATCTAATTTAATACATAGAAAGCAGTACTACACAAAAGAAGTTACGAGACAAACTTGTCTATGTACATAGATGATAGCTTTGTCCGTTCACGTCATGAGCATGACGTGTACGGGAATGATGACACAGTTCCTCGAGCGTAGTGTAAAACTTCCCGTGAAACATGGCACGTTAATAACATTAAAGAAAAGGTAACTGCTATTCAGATATGACTGTGCAATTAACAACGACTGTGAAGTACTACTGTTCAGAAACAGAAATTATCGTGGTGAAATAGTTGCAAAGGTGTATCATCAATTATGTGAAAAATGCTAAGAATTACTGGTCAGTAAAAATGGTGTCTACTCCGTTGTGTACAACATCTGTCAAGTGGTAATATTTTAGAACTGTGGGAAATGATGTTCGTAGCAGAAAAGTGTAACATGGCTACGTTCTGTGACCATGCCACCTGTTAGGGCGTCAGGGAGTAACATAAACTAATCGGCAGCATTGGGAAGAATTTTGTTGGTGGTTTACTCATATGTACTACCGCACTGATGTGTCCAAGTCCTTTCTGTTCACTGACCACTTTTGGAAGAGATGACGTCACAAGGCGTGGTCAAGTAAAATCCCTGATGCTACAACATACCTGATCAACACTGACTGTGCCCGCCTTGGTAGCGTGGATAGTAGCGTGTCTGCCTCACGTTCAAGAGGTTCCGAGTTCATATCTCGGTCAGGGTGAGTTACATGGATAAGGTTTTTTCCGGGGTTATCCCTTATCCTTCAAGACGAATGTCAGGTAACTCTGAGCTCCATGAACCCCGGACTCATTTGAGCATCATTTCACCCACTTCATTCAACGATGACGTAATGTTGGAGGACGTAAATTACAAAAAAAAAAAAAAAAAAAAAAAACCTGACAAACGTACCAGCTAATTCTACTACTGAATGAACAAACACATATTACTCTTTCCGCTCTACTGGAGCACAGCTTTCCATGGGCTTCAACGCACTATTCTTTTTGAAGGTAACCACCCTGAGTCGAGAACAAATTTCCGCGACGACAGAGCTGACATTAAGATCCTGATCTTAATTCTCTGAGCTTTTATCTGTAGAGACTCATCCTTCAAACAGCGTTATCAATACTAACTATGCTAGGACCTAGGTATCTTTGATCAGATTGAATAGTAAAACATTGTTGTATAGTGGATACTGTTGAGTATTGATTTGACCAGTAACTCGTGAAGGTACATTCAGCTATATCATGTTGTGCATGCACTGAATGTATGCTATTGCTTACTAAATAACTGCGAGAGCAAAGAAAAGCAACAACAGATTAAAATTTCATCCACTCAGCTATCTAAAAATTTTCTCCACCGTTCCAACAGATGATTGCTTCACTGCCGAAGAGTACTTACAGACCCTAGAATATTTTCAGAGCTTGGAAGACTGCCGAGTTAGGTTACGTTAAAGAAATTAAAACCTCTTCAGATGTTTCACGTTCTTTTCCGTGAATCTCAGAGGATTTTTAATTTCTTATTATGAATTGCTGGGACTACATGAAATATAATTATATGGGTTAAATGGCAGGATTTAATAATGAAATGCTGTAATCTTTTTCTGTAATTTACGTTCTCCAACGTTTAGTAATATCGGATGTTGAATGAAATTGATGAAATGATACTCAAATGAGTTCCGGGGTCCTTGGAGCTTAGAGTTACCTGAAATTCGTCTTTAGGAATAAGGGAAAACTCCGGAAAAATCTTATCCCGGTAACTCACCTTGACCGAGATTTGAACTTGGGACCTGTTAAACGTGAGGCAGACACGCTACCATATACGCTACCGAGGAGGGCGAAATGCTGTAATTGATTGCACTATAATTACATAAGAGAATTTCCCTGCAGTTTTGGCAAGCTAATTGTGGAAGGGTTAATTCAGCTGGTATAAGCATATTTTATGTTCATGTAGCATAATTGTCATGTATTAATGTTTATAAAATTAGTAATTTAGAATTGTCTAAAACATTCTGTTACCACCATTCGCCTTTATATTGTCGCGAGGCATTGTTTTGCAGCGGGCCGCGGACCTTGCGTATGCGAACACCGAGAGAGAGAGAGAGAGAGAGAGAGAGAGAGAGAGAGAGAGAGAGAGAGAGAGAGAGAGAGAGAGAGAGAGAGAGAGAGAGAGAGAGAGAGAGAGAGAGAGAGAGAGAGAGAGAGAGAGAGAGAGAGAGAGAGAGAGAGAGGGAGGGAGAAGAGGGGAATGAAAGAGTCAGTTAGTGGTGCGCGTGCCGGACGCTTGCCGAGAGAGAGACAGAGAGGGATGTCTGAATAGTTCCCTCTCCTTCTCTTGCCGTCGTGAAAGGCCGTGAGGCTTCGGCAACTTTCGAGAAACAAAGGCTAGTGTATACATAAGCGACAACGGACGAGTCAGTTAGTTGCTAGCGAGTTATTAATGGATAGTTGTAGTGCCGCAGTTAATTGTGTGTGCGACTGTTCGAGGTGTACCGCGAGTGAATTCTTTTGTTTGTTTACGTGTGGTGAAGCAACGAGAGACTGCGTTGGTGAATGTTACGTCATTTTTAGAGCCTGTAAGGTGTGTAAATTGTGTCTTTACACTGTAATAAAGAGCATTTTATATTTTTACAAACTAAATTTTTAATTCTACGAACCCACAAAGTCACAATATACATGCCTTTATATTCCACCAAAGTTAAATATTGTAAAAGGATTCTGGTTTCTCACAAGGGTATAAGAAGTATCAAGCTTCTGATATTATAAAAAATGTTGTACAGGAGTCTTAAGACATTTTGTGAGACTCCCATTCTCTGGGTCAGCTGTTTATTATTGATATAAATAAGGAAAACGCCTTTAGTTGAACTCTCAGACTTGTTCTGTTTCTCCGCAGCATCACACCTTTTATGCAAAGTACACTGTTTATTTTCCCCTTCCCCCATTCTTATTCTTTTACTTATTTTCCTCTTTTTCATTTATACTCGCCAAAAGACCACAGTTCTCTCTCTGTATGTGTTTGGAGAATAGGTTGTATCTCGGTGTTAGATTTATTGGTCTGATTGTTTTGTCAGTTGAAGTACCAAGATGAAAAATGTGCTTCGAGAAGTTTTCTCTAATAAAGCAGCAGTTTCTCTCCTTAGGTGCTGAAAAAGACAGGAAATGTATTTGCTTAAAATTTACAAAAGTATATTTACACTTCTTGCGGTTATGTTTAGTCATTGTGCAGAGCCACTCAGATATTGGTTGTTTTCTGGATTTTCTATTCCCCAGTTGCTTTTGCTTTTATTTCTCTACAGAGAAGTATGCGTACTGTCTGTCCACGCTAGAAGGCAAGTGGGGCATGAAGAGGGGTAGAAGTTTGAGCTGTTTATCTGCTTTGGTAGTGGATCTCTTTACCACGTAGTGAGAGTATGAGTCACCATGCTGCCAGATCCAATGCTCGATTCAGAAATTCCAGTGATAGATATTATGCATGGGTGACATATGTGTCAACACTGTGTATTTTACAAAAACCTAGGGGCCTACTTCGGTAGGTACGGGTTTGGCGTACCCAGGGTCCCGAGCTCCGGGCTCCTTTTCGTGGTAGAGGGAGACGGTCAACAGGCCCACTCACGTGTAGGCCGTGCGTGGAGACCCGTGGAGAAGGGTTTTAGATTCTTCTCTAGTTTAGAGTTTAGGATTTAGTGAACGACATTTTAGTAGGTTTTGATTGATGTTTATGTACGTGTATTTGTAATAGTTTTTGTTACACTTGTATAGATTTTAGAAAGTTTTATATCTGGCTTTTGCCATGACTAGTTTTTAAAGGGCGCTGATGACCGCCGTAGTTGAGCGCCCCTAGACAACAATTATATTATATATTATTATATTTCCGAAAGCCGAGCGCATGACAGCAAAAGGGGTTACGTTGCATGTTCCTCTGTTTTGCCTTCTTGTGGTGGATAGACAGTACTTACATAGAAATAGCCATGCCAAACTTGTGAATCGAGCCTGTAGTGCTATACGCGATTGAATGCTAAAGCTAACCGAAGCAAAGCAACAATAGCTACAGAGTCGCTCCATTGAAACGAAACCACTCTCTTATCATACTGGGCATTCCGTCCTTGCCCTTTATGGCTATAATCTCAGGCCCGGTTGCATAAAAGTTAATATAAGTTGAAGCATATGAAAATGATCTTCAGTCAAGCTGAACTTAGAACTTTGGTTATATAAACATTGATCTAAGTTCACGACGTCTTGATTTAAGATCAAATCTAACTGGTGAATTTTCGCCAGTTAACTTGCTTGAACTTAGATCAGCAGAACTGAGAAGAAATAAGTAGTGCAGCCTTAAATAAATAGTATATAAAGCATTTTTGTGGTTACTTGTATAGATAATTAGGCTCTTTATTTCACGAATGTATGTCAAAATCCATTTTTGTGTTCATAACCTATACATTTTTATTATTTTCAGAACTCAGATTACTCTGATATCTCCGATGATTAGAATTTTCAATTTGAAAGGCATTTTTTTCGAGTGAAGGAAAAATGCATGTTGCGCACTTACCCTGGGATTGGAGTGTGGGACTCCTCTGGGGGAATCGAACCACCAGCCCTACCCACTAAAAAACCTCCACCGGTGACTATTCAGGAGTGGTGCTGTGGCAGTACCGCTGTAAGCACCTGCGGATTCAAGGAAGGGACATATTGGCCCGGCCGAGGCCAGGTCCAAGGTGAGGAAGGCGGCAGGAGGCAAGCATGACCAAGGCCCTACTTACGCCCTTGCTTATTAGGAGTGGGGTGTTACTGGATTATGGGTAATATGTCAGGGAGTAGTGAGCGGTCTTGTTTGGAAGTGATTGGAATTAAGGTTATTGATGAGTGAAGGGTCTCTGCGGCGGTTGGTCCTCGTGTTTTCCAGCATAGAGGAAATCCCATCTCAGAACTAAATGACAGAAAATTCAAAATGAGATTTCGACTATAAAGGCAGATAGTTGAAGAACTGGAGCATAGGCTACATGCACAGTTAAGAACACAAACCCTGAGGAATTATGCAGTCAATCCAATATTTATGATCCTACTCACATTACGGTTCTATGCAACTGAAAGCTTCCAAATGGTGATTGGGGATATATTTAATATAAATAAAAGAACTGCGTTTAGAACAATACAGAAAGTTACAAGGGAGATTGAAGCTTTAAGACCTCATTTCATCAGGATGACTAGGAAAAAGGGTGAAATAAGAAGGGTTATGCGAGATTTAAAGTTAGTGAAACACATCTTCTCTTTTGCTTGAACTTCTATTTTTTATATACAAAATTTTATAATTTGTAACTTAAAACTTCACTTATCTTCCATTTTTTGCATATATTTTCCAGCTCACAGTATTGTAAACAGACGAAAATGAAAAATATGTACATTGGGCACGCAATGGAAATGAAGTAAGCGAAATGATTAACTTTTGATAAATACTGTTTCAATATGAAGTAAATCCTTATACTGTTTATTTAAAATAACATTATTTCCATAAAGCGAAAGATTTATTTAGTTTTTGTTATGTCTAGATTGGCTACTCTGTGCACTTGAATTAAACAGAGTCAAGTAATTCCGATAATTCTTGAATTCTTTCGATACAACACGAAAGTTGCAACATGTTTGGCGATGTTGCCGCATTTGTTTTTGTGATCTCAGATCAGTAGTGAACGGCGTTCATTAGTTCTAAGATCAGCATTCTACAACCCACATGGGTTGGTAAACTTGGTTTAATTTTGATCTTCAATTATAAGTGAACTGCAGTTGGCGATTTTTATGCAACCGGGTCTCAGAGGAATAAGTTGAGACAGGATTTTAGACAAAGACAGTATATACACTTACCCCCTCGCTCGTGCTCCTGTGATTAGGGAGTTGATGCTATTGGTGCCAAAACGTCATCAATGGTTGAACTGACAGAGTGTGAAAAAAAGTGTGATCACACTTATTGCTTCTTAATGAATGTTTGACAACCACAGCCCTTTTCTGGAGTAGATAGCATTCTCAAATTATTCCTTACAAAATGTAAGATGTTGACAACATAAAGCAAGGAAGCCTTGGAAGTATAGACCATTTTTGCTTAATGGCATTTTGGTATTTCAATAGTTTTGAACAAAAAATATTTAGACACCTAGGCCGAGCGAGGGTCGTATCTTCAACCCGGGCGTTTTTGTCTGGAACTGGTAGCAACCCTATCCTCTGCCATCTCATGGCCGCCCGTTCGACCGCCCATTTCTTTCTCTCATCTCGTCACTTCCTGCGGGAGACGCCCCGTATAGGGCTAAGGAGGCTAATTGCCGTAGTCCCCCTTTACTCCCATTCCTTCTATGTTTCAAATAAATAATTACGCTAATGGTAAAGTAAAATTCAATTGGTAGAGTAAATCATTTGCCATGAATGTGATATCTAATACTTATGCGAAAAAATACATTAGTTTTCAAACTCTAATGTGCCCACATAGGTTTTGGATGAACTGGCAAAACAATGTCATTTAACGTCAGGCTGTCCCCACATTGTTACTACTACAACAGCACAAAATTAATCTCAACAGAAATAAAAAAAGACACCAAAAAACCACGTACTCTCTCCCCTTCAAGGGGGAGCAAGAAATGAAATGACACAAAAAGTGTAACATTACTAGTAAAGGAATTATTAAACAGACCAGTCGGCCGTCAAGTGGCTTTTATTTTTCCCGTATTTAAAGATTTTACACTCCTGATGAATGGGTAAAACTGAAGTAGTGAATATTTCTTGTTTGACTCTGCAAGCTTAACTTTCACTTAGAACGAATTTTATTCTCTGCTCGCATATACTATCTCTACTTGAGTTTTAATTCTGACCACTCATGAATATAATGGGTCATCTGTAACTTCCTCCGCAATGGGTACTAGCCTATCGCTCAAGAAAAGGTTGGCATCCCTAGTTTTCCGCATTCCATTCCGAACCACATATCATTGTTTCCAGCACTTACTCACCGGCTGCAAGCGAGTCATTGTGCTGATCAGTTTGGTGTATGTGTAGTATAAATTCCAGAAAAAGAAATAAAACGACCGGAAAATACATATAAATGTTAAAAAATGACTTTGTTGTAAAAATGTGGAAAAAATGCATTTTGATGACTTATAAAAACCATATATACGAGGCATGATTTTTAAGTCAGTACCGTTTTGCGATTCCGCCGCCGCAGCGCTACGGTCGGCCTTCCGCGCATGCGCGCTGGTTACCTACATCTCTTGCCATTACAGTCTGATTCTTCATTGTATACGTTGGTTACTGAGTGTTTAAGATACCTCTGACAATCGTGAGTCCCGCCGATTGTGAAGTACGGGTTGTTATACGATTTCTTAGTGGTTAAGCCGTAAAACCGATCGATATTCATCGTAAGATCTGTGAAGTTTACGGACAAAACATTATGATTAATGGAATGGTAAGAAAATGGGTGAGAGCATTTAAAGAGGGCCACACAAATGTGCATGATGAAGAACGGAGTAAGCGTCCTTCAGTCGTTACTGAAGATTTGGTGCAGAAAGTGGACGAAAAGGTGAGAGAAAACAGACGCTTCACAATTTCATTATTGTGCGACTATTTTCCTCAATATTCTCGTAGTATTTTGTATCGCATTGTGACCGAGAACTTGAAGAACCGGAAATTGTGTTCATGTTGGGTTCCGAAAATGTTGACGGATTCACAAAACCCAATGTTTAGGCAGTGCATTGACTTTCCTTGAGTGGTACCACAATGAAGGTGAAGACTTTTTTTTAGCCCGCCTCGGTAGCGTAGATGGTAGCATGTGTGCCTCACGTTCAAGAGGTCCCGAGTTCGAATCTCGGTCAGGGTGAGTTACCTGGATAAGGGTTTTTCCGGGGTTTTCCCTTATCCTTACAGACGAATGTCGGGTAGCTCTAAGCTCCATGGACCCTGGACACATTTGAGAATCATTTCACCCATTTCATTCACCGTCCGATATGACTTAACGTTGGAGGACGTAAAATTCCAAAAAAAGACTTTTTAGACAAAGTTGTTACTGGTGACGAAACATTGGTGGCCTATGTCACACCAGAATCGAAACAACAATCCATGGAATGGCGACATTCATCACCACCCACCAAAGCGAAGCTTAAAAAAACAATTTCTGCCCGGAAAATCATGTGCACAGGTTTTTGGAGCAGAAAAGGAGTATTGCTAGTGGAGTTTCTGCCTCGTAATGAGACAATAAATGCAGCGCCTTATTGTGAGACAATGAACAATCTGCGCCGTGCAATCCAGAAAAAAAAGATGTGGCAAGTTGATTAAGGGTATCGTTTTACTGCATGACAATGCCCGTCCACATGTGGCTAATCGGACCAGAAATCTCATCAAATCTTTTCAATGGGAAACTCTAGATCATCCTCCATACAGCCCTGATCTGGCGCCCAGCGACTATCATTTGTTCCTGCACTTGAAGAAACAGCTGGGCGGTCAGCGTCTTCAAGACGATAACGATGTCAAAACAGTTGTGTTACAGTGGTTACGTCAGGCGGCAGAATTTTATGAGGAGCGTATTCAAAAACTGGTGCCACGTTATGACAAGTGCCTCAATATTCACGGAAATTATGTAGAAAAGTAGATTAAGGTACAGGATTTCATGTAAAAATAAAATTATTTCCATATCTATGCACTTCATTTTTTAATTCCAAAACGGTACTGACATAAAAAAAACATGCCTCGCATATCTAACGTATTTGTTCCAGAATGCACTTGGTCTCCAATAAGCATCGTCTATGACTACTCAGAAGAAAGCTGACTTTTTATTAAAATCCGGGGCCTACTAATGACTTATTAAAGTGTTTTTAATTTTAATTACAAACGTAGTACGGCCATGCAGATTAACAAGTGTTAATGGGCATTTTCTTCAACAAGGCACCATTACATAATTTTCAAACTCTGTAGCAGAAGTATACGGTTGTTGTTGAAATTTGCATAAGAAATTTACGCACTCTAATTTAAGGGACTATTAATATAGATTTAGACAGCAAATAGCTTGCGTCCTGGTGCCAAAACGATTCCCATAAGACCGTCTTCATGTCTAAACGAAGACCTTTTTACTGCGCCTCTGTATGGCTGGGTCGTTTCTCAACTGAATGGAGTTGTCATCCACTAACGACTACTTTGTTTACGCAAACAAATTCTCTCCCCTTGACCTTTCACATTATTCTGAGGCAACAGTGTGTATCTTCATAGTATTTATCATCGCTTTTGTATCATTAACTTAAAAATACAGCGGTATGGCAACTTTCCTTTTCGAAAGGTTGTAATTTTCTCTACCACGTATCCAGTAAGTAGAGGAAATGCTGCATTTCGTCCAAAATGTGCAAAGCAGGGATGCAATTTTCAGGCCGACTAAAAATAATTTTGTCTTTGAAAAATGTGTGTGCATGTGTATGCTTGTGTATGCATGTCTGTCAAGGCGGCCCGGGTTAGATCCCAGGGGACCAAAAAGTGAGATTTGTGGTGGACAAGACGGCGCTGGGACGGGTTTGCTCCAGGACCTCCGGTTTCCCCCGCCATCTCATTCCACCGGTGTTCCATCTTCATCTCATGTATCATCAGTGTCACCGCCTGCGGTGCCGTATGTAGTAAAAGCGGGCGTTAAGCACTACACATTTAATTTCAGTTATATGCATGTCTGTGACGGTTTCTTTGTTCTAATTTAGGTCTTCCAACGCCAAGTCTTATCGGACGATGAATGAAATGGGTGAAATTATGCTCAAATGAGCCTGAGGTCCATAGAGCTTACAGTTACCCGACATTCGTCTTTAAAGATAAAGGAAAACCCTGGGGTAAACCTTATACAGGTAACTCACCCTGGCCTAGATTCAAACTCAGGACCTCTTGATAGCGAGGCAGACACGCTACCGAGACGGGCATCTGTGAGGGTCTGTGAATAACATAACACAACAGCGAAATATAAAATCTTGCTATTTTTCAGTATTTTCGACACAAATGTATATTGTCGCGAGATGTTTTCTACGTTCGCGCGGCTTGTTTACACAAAGGAACTGATAGGCGGGCAGTGTGGAAACAAAGACCCCTCAAATAAAAATAGTGCAGATAATTAACAGACGGATAGCGTTTCATGGAGGTAAACAGATTGAATAAGCAGATAAACATAGTCCAGGAATAAAAGACTTGCCGACAGATATAATTACATTCTAGAACAGTTAATGCTAATGCCGGAGGTTCTAGTCCCTTTGGTCCTGGACCCGTAGGACCAAGGACCCGGGCCTCCTTCGACCATGCAGTTACGGAGCTGTCCGAAAAGGGCACCCGGCGCATCCGTGGGGCTTTCCATAAGGCAAGACCTAGAGACTAACAAGGTCCCCCCCATCTGGTGCTGTGGACTCAAAACGGGATGGAAGTGGATAGGCAACTTACGCGCGCCAACTCCAGAATGGGAAGTCTACCTATATGACCTCGGTGGGGCTGCTAGGTGATCTAGCACACCTTCTACTAGCTATGCTGGCTAGTACGCGGCTTCCCTCAATCCCGTCTGGAGACGTACCCGATCTCCCACGGGTATCGGGAACCACTGCCCCCTTGAGTCCAACCCAATCCGAAGAACTCCCTATCAGGGAGGGGCTCGAATGTTCGCTCCGAAGTTCCTCTAGTAACGCCAGAGGTACCACGAGTGCTAGGAGTCCGCAGCGCCCGCACCACGGCAGCTGAAGGAGACATTCCAGAACTGTCGATTTTTATCTGGTGACATGTTAGAGAAACTTCCATAACAGCCTCGAATTATGAATGAAATATTTAAGGAGGTGAGGACTCGCTAGGAGCGAGTTGTAAAACAGGAGTTGTGAGTAAGCAGAAAACAGCTGTAAAGTGTTGTTGATGTAACGAGAGGTGAACGCTGTTTGTTGTTGTCATCGATTTGGGAAGATCATGTTGGATATGTGATGTAATTCTGCTGCTACGCAGTGTGTTTCTACGCAAATCAAGAACATTTAGAATTTCGGCAAATTGGACTTTTAATTCTACGAACCCACAAAGTCACTATATATAATTAACTTGGTATAGAAATCATTTCAAAATTTTTATGCACTCAAAAATTGTGTCTTAAATTATCTAATTATAAAGTCGTCTTCATTTGGAAAGAATTTGTTACTCACAAGTTTGAATTCAGGAATATGAATGCATTGAAACTACTCAGATTCAAAAGCTTTTGTGACATGACCATTTTCCAGTATCTTTTTTTTAAAATAATGGTTTGAAATTTTCTATACGAAGTCATTTGTTAGCTTAAAAACTTTCTTTATGCCGTCTCGGTAGCGTAGATGGTAGCATGTCTGCCTCACGTTCAAGAGGTCCCGAAATCGAAATTCGGTCAGGGTGAATTACCCGGATAAGTTTTTTCCGGGGTTTTCCCTTATCCTAAAAAGACGAATGTCGGGTAGCTCTAAGCTCCATGGACCCTGGACACATTTGAGCATCATTTCACCCATTTCATTCACCGTCCGATATGACTTAACGTTGGAGGACGTAAAATTACAACAACAACAACAACAACAACTTAAAAACTTTCTTTTAAAGGTTTGTAAAGTAATAAGTTAATAAGGGATTTTAACTCTTTCATTATGATAATTACTTTTTTATATTTTATTTGATTCATTAACTTTATTATTTGTAATAAACCAAAAGAATTAAAATAGGGGTAGGAAATACCTCTGGTTGTTTCTCGGCATGTTATGGAAAGAGAATAGGCTATTTAAGCCAATAAATAAACATCTGTTTTTGAAAATTTGACTATTGCTGTCTCTTTTTGAATATAAGGAAATATGTTTTGAAACTAGTTATGAAAAAATTTTATTTCATTTAACATGTTTAAATGGCGGAATAAGCTTTTGCAACAATGATTTGTAGAAGTTACAGAAAATAAATAATGGTGAGTGAGGAAGACATTTATATAAATATAAGAATATATTTTTATTACTATAAAATATCTATGATTGTTCATTTTAGTAGAAGCTTTGTTACAATTTTACAATTCCCTAGGACGCATTCTTGCTAAGGAAGCTAGGTTATTAATACGGGACGAGAGAATACTAGAGTTATTATCATATCACTGATTTCAATCAACGTCGATGGTAATAAAAGCACCTTTCACTTTTTGTGAGCTTCTAATACGTTCAGTGACTTAAAATATAACATTCCTATAAACGTTTGTGTAACTGAAATGCTTTCATTGCGTTTAATTGCTCTTAGAGCCGATTAATCCTGTCGTGATTGGTTCGCATTAATGAAATTAATACACAAACATTATGATGTTAAAAATTCTTTCACATATATGAATTCATTTTGTACAGTATTCGTAACCTTAGTTCTTACATTGTTCTTAAGCTTATTTACATTATTGCGAATGTTTATGTAAAATGTCGATTTGAGAGTTTTACATCTATTTCGTGTGAATGTTTGCATAATTAAGAATAATAATTGCTAAACGTGACTACCCTATAATATCAGGAGATTTGAATGCCCGAGTAGGTAAATTACCGATTAAAGATGTCATAGGTACATTTGGTGAAGATACTTCAAATACTAACGGTGAAGAATTGAGACAGTTTGCAAAATTTAACAAATTAAAGATAATAAATACATTTTTAAGGAAAAAAGACATCTATAAATTTACTTGGAGCGCAAGAGAATGTAGATCATTAATCGATTATGCTATTACGAACAAAAGATTATCATCATAAGTAAAAGATGTAAGAGTATATCGGGAAAGTGATATATCAACTGTTCAGTATCTATTATAATCCAAGATACACCTTTTAACAAGATAGAGAAAAATGAAACGTCATGAAATAATGAATGAAGAAGTATTCAAAATATACCTATTACAAGAAGAGAGCATAAAAGATTTATATCAAAGATGGTTATCCGCATACTTACAAAAACAAGAAATAAGACAGGATGTCAATGAGGAATGGGAGAATATTATACAAGCTGTAAAAACGATAGCTAACGAAGTGTTGGACAAAAAAGAAAATGTCGTAAGAATAAAGATTAAGAATATGGAATGAAGACATTTCAAACGCAATAAGAGACAAGAAATTAGCCCATTTACAAGCGATACAACAACAACCTGATGAAGTAAGGGAGATATATAGGGAAAAACAAAATGAAGCGAAAACTATTGTAAGGAAAGGTCACCAAGAGTCCTGGGACAAATTTATTAGCATTGTTGAAGATGATATACATGGAAGGCAAATGATGGCCTATAAAGTGCTTAACCATCTAGATAGTGAAGAAAGAGATGTAGCAAATATAAATGTAATTGGAGAAGAACAATGAATTATACATTACAGAGATTTGTGGTATAATAACTCTTTGGAAGAAGAAAATGATGACCTTATATGCATAAATGTAGATCCAATTACTTTAGAAGAATTAGAAACTGCATTAAAAGAAATGAAGAATAGTAAGGGCACAGGAGAAGATGCAATAAATGCAGAATTATTGAAGTATGGTGGACCGATACTAAATCAAAGAATTTTGATTTTAATGAATAGTTGTTAGAATGGATCCCAAGATCCTGGACACATGCTCAAATTATATCTATTTTTAAGAAAGGTGCTCAAAACAGATGTGAGAATTATAGGGGAAGAAGTATTTTAAACACAGGATATAAATTATATGTAAGAATCTTAAGTAAAAGGTTACAAACCATTACAGATGTTCTACTTTTAGAAGAATAAAATGGTTTCAGAAAAGGACGATCCTGTAAAGATGCTACGTTTACAGTTAAGCAGATAATAGAAAAAAGAAGGGAATTTAATCTGGAATCACACATAGCTTTTATTGATTATGAAAAAGCATTTGATCGTGTGAATAGGAAAAAATTATGGGAAGTCATGACTCGAAGAGGTTACCCAAATCATCTCATTAATGTTCTAAAATCTATATATAAGGATACAACAATCAGCATACATAATGGAAATGGAATGTGTAGTAAATGGATACATACAAATCAAGGTGTAAGACAGGGTTGCAGTTTGTCTCCTATCTTATTCATAATTTATATAGATGATCTGATTAGAGAGTGGATGTTTAAGTTTAACGGAGGCATTCATCTTGCACCAAATTTTATTCTTAAGACGATGCTATTTGCGGATGACCAAATAATTATAAGTATAACTGAAGACGAGCTGCAAAGAGCAGTATATATTTTACAGAAGTTATGTAAGAATTATAATTTCAAAATTTTCACAAATAAAAAAAAACAATGACGTTTCGAGGTAAAGACACTGTTAGAACCAAAATAGTAATTGATGATATTATCTTAGAGCAAGTTACGGGTTTTAAGTATTTGGGAACATATGTCAGTTATAAATATGATAATGGTTTTAAAATTATATTGCTAATGTTTCAACAAATATGCTGCATAATAAATAGTAGCCTAAAAACTAAAATCAGAAAAGAAACACGGATGAAATTTTATAAAGTAATGGCTGTGCCTGCTTTTCTTTTTGGTTCTGAAACATGGACATTAACAAAAGCAGACAAAAGCAAGATACAGGCTGCCGAAATGAGATTTGTAAGAGCAGTGAAGGGATGTACTCTTTTAGATAAAACTCCAAATGAAAAAAATAAGAGAAGATTTAGAAATATGTTCTTTACAAGAAAACATAATAAATTTTAGAAATGAATGGAGAGAGTATATTGAGAGAATACCGAGAGATAGTATCCTAAGAAGAGTTATAAACTATAAACCTAGAGCAAAGAGACATCCGGGAAGACCACGAAAACGATGGTCAGGCATGCTTTAAGCCGGAACAGGCAGCATTGCCTAGCCCTTGGATGAAGAAGAAGAAGAAAGTGTAATTCATATATAATTCATTCACTTTGGAATTCATAAGGAAGAAGCTCTAATCCTAGCAGCACAATAGGATTCTCAATCAACAGCTTAATATTTACAATAATACCTGTCAGTTAACACTTCCAGAGATCATCTGAGCCGTGTTCAATCAATCGTTTGCTATTTTAAGGTGTCTGAGGCACACCGAGGTCAATATGAACGCGATATATTACCTGGCTATAAATGAAATGTGTGGTAATTTGTTCAAATTTTACACTAAATCAGTGTAACATATGTAGTCATATATAGAGTCAACATGAAAAATTCAATGCCATGGCCGGGATTTGAACCACGGATCTCCTGGTTTCCGTCCAGTCGCTCCAACCCTAGAGCTACCATGGCCAACGTGCCGTCCTGACATTAAATTCTCCATTTGACTCCTGTATTTCCCTGGTAAATCACTAGGGGCTCCCGCATTTGAGATACACCGTTTGTGGCGACTTACTATCGTAAGTACTTGAGTCCCAGACTTCATCGTTTAACTCTTATTATATTAGTTAATTGATGGAAATTAATCATTTCTTCATACTAGCCGTATATAGGCTAAAGTTTTTGATAGATAGAGTCAACATGAAAAAATGAATGCCATGGCCTGGATTTGAACCACGTATCTCCTGGTTTCCGTCCAGGCAAAAGCCTTAGCCTATATATGGCTAGTATGAAGAAATGATTAATTTCCATCAGTTAACTAATATATAGCCATATTGAGCAAAACAATCGACTCTAAAGATTGTGAAGAATTACATTTAATATTATTTGTCTCCCTTATATTAATATAATAATAAATATAATTTATTAATATATATTGTGTCCCTATATATTGTCTCGCTCAGAGCGAGGAAGCCGAAAAATTTAACCTGAGATACCAGGGTTGAGGGGTTGACCCAACGCCTGCGATGATGAGAAGGTGAATCGTGGAACAATTGCTGGAATGATGGTGGGGGAAACCGGAGGGAAGCCACCCCAGCGCCATGTTGTCCACAACAAATCTCACTTTACGGTCGCCTGGAATCGAACCCAGGCCGCCTTGGTGAGAACCAAGTTGTGTAACCACTCAGCCATGATGCGGCCACATTTATTATTACTAGGTATAAGAATTCAGAAGTTATGTAAGAATTACAATTTCAAAATTTCCACAAATAAAACAAAAACAATGGCGTTTCGAGGTAAAGACACTGTTAGAACCTAAAGAGTAATTGATATTATCTTAGAGCAAGTTACGGGTTTTAAATATTTGGGAACATATGTCAGTTATAAATATGATAATGATTTTAAAAATAAATTACCAATGTTTCAACAAATATGCGGCATAATAAATAGAAGCCTAAAAACTAAAACCAGAGAAGAAACACGGATAAAATTTTATAAAGTAATGGCTGTGCCTGCTTTTCTTTTTGGTTCTGAAACATGGACATTAACAAAAGTAGACAAAAACAAGATACAGGCTGCCGAAATGTGATTTTTAAGAGCAGTAAAGGGATGTACTCTTTTAGATAAAATTCCAAATAAAAAATAAGAGAAGATTTAGAAATAAGTACTTTAAAAGAAAAAATAATAAATTATAGAAATGAATGGAGAGAGCATATTGAGAGAATGCCGAGAGATAGGATCCCAAGAAGAGTTATAAACTATAAACTTAGAGGAAAGAGACATCCGGGAAGACCACGAAAACGATGGTCAGACATGTTTTAAGCAGGAACAGGCAGTATTGCCTTGCCCTTGGAGTGAAGAAGGAGAAGAAGAAGTATAAGAATTCTTAAGCAGTTGGCTTCAGGTTATCTGCACTGAAACTCGTGTTACATAAAGTATATGAAGAAAAGGGTCCAGAGTCACTGACAGTAGCTAAGCCTCGCCTGGTAGCGCCGTCTGGAATGTACTGTACGAAAGATGGAAGATGGTTAGCTATCCGGACATTCCTGACGAAGGTCCAATGACACTTCAAGGGTATTTTTAATGTTTAGAAATTGCTATGGTTCATTTTAACACTTGCAGGCACCACATCTCTATTTATGCTCAGCACCGTGTATTCTACCGCAAATCTCAGTTTGCCTGGGATCGAATCCGGGCCACCTTGATGAGAGCCAAGCGGTAACCACTCAGCCACGGTGCGGCCTTTTGAATCTGACTCTACCTATTCAAGTCACGCCTACTACATGACAAAGCGAGAAGGCATATCGGGAAAAATTCGCAACACTGAGATGTTTACCTCAGCTTATCGCACATACACGGCGAGTCCAATGTATGTATACTCTCTTCAGATGTAATCATTTCTTCTGGACAGCAACGTCGCTTTATTTCACACACGCATGTGTGTGACTCTTTCAGCTTCCATTTCTATTTTCACTGATAACACCAAAGGTAGCAGCGTGTTTTACCTACTTTCTTAATGATGATAAATGGTGTTCTTGAAAAAATATTTCAGTTAGAAATTTTGTTTGGCTAATCCTATATATTAGTGTTAACCGAGAAAATAACTGTATGCTTAATACTCCTTCCACCAACTCGTGAGGGCAAAAGATGGAACACTTCAGTCTTTGTATGTACTGCTTAAAATGTGAATAAATTTAAGAAACAACAAATACTTGTGCACTATAATTTTCGCAGAACCCTAAAGGTCATTAGCGTTCGATTTTGATGTATAATATATGCAAGTTTGATGGACATTCCATTCATATACATACGCATTCCAATACCAAACTATGAATCTAATTATACAAATAACTAGGTTTCTTTTCTTGGGCTGTCTTAAAATGCATTTTCAATGTCGAATTTTGGTTGGAAAGTTCTATTTAATGTAAAGTACGTATATAAAGTAATAAGCCATACGCTCTCTGTTACTCACATTCTCTCTTTGTCACACACCCTCTCTCTCTCTCTCTCTCTCTCTCTCTCTCTCTCTCTCTCTCTCTCTCTGTGTGTCTCTTTTCACACAACACACAGTCATTTTAATTTTTCGATTTGTGGCATATATACACGTTATCAGTTATTACGTTATCTATTATTTACAAGCAGTTCGCAGAGAAATAATTGCATTCCACTATAACATTCAATAGAGAAATTGAACGGTACGCAATGGTTTGAGGACCTCTGAACTCAAATATTACGTTTAGAAAAGGTTTGAATGTGTGGGTCCTCCAAAAACATAACTAAAAAATTAAAATTAACTAAATATCATAGTTGGTATTTAATTCAGCATCGCATTAAGACATTTAAGTCCTCCCATTCTTAATCTACATTTTACATTTTGCTTGTTTTTAACTTTCACAAAAAATGGGTCAACGGTCTTGCTTTATATACTCTATGCTTGCTTGACTAATTGAATATGAACCAGGTGGACGCAAGCCGTTCTGCGTTGACGTTAGGTATTCCCGGATAACGCGGACGCTTTAAGGTTTGCCTAAACATGTCAGTAAAGAGGAAGTCATACCAACTGAGAGGAGACCTTGCTAAACGTCGGACCAGTAGCACCTAACTAATGTAGCTGATCCCATGGTTCATCGCTAGAGCACTTACTCACTGCTATGAGGTACCAGTTTCGAATCCTGGCTTGGGAAAGTTTTCGTGTGGGAGAATGAATACGCACAAGGACCAAGGCATATTAATTATATGTTTAGGGCATATCACCTCACAGATAATTTATAAACAATACATAATGAAATAATCTGTGCTTCAAAATTAGCCGTGGCCGTAACCAGTGAGGATTTTCAGAAGCTCAGGAAATGCCTATTTAGTATGGATTCATTGGGGAATAGCATTCATATCCTCATAAAATTTCCCTGATGAAATCCGGATTTACGTAAATTTTATTTAAGAGGCGTTTGCAGAATGATCGTCGATTTTGGAAATCGTTTGCATATAGCTGTTGGGGTAGTGCAGCTTACAAACATGTAATTTTCTTTCCTTCACAATTCTTTTACCGAAGACCTCGATTTCTCAAAGCCTGCTGCAGCTCTTCTTTGTCCTAATTACGATGTGATATGGGCAAATGTTAATGAATGAAAACCAATTAATTTCATAATTTTAATAATGATCACAATAATATTATTATAGGTACGTATCTATAATAATGGAAATTAAAATGAAATAGTACGATAGCATTATTGCTTATACCATGTTCTACGCGCGCAAAATTTTAATGTAAGCTATGTTCACCTTGCATAGCATTTGCTCCAAAATATTTGGCAACTTTCTGAGAAATGTCAGGTGCATCGCATATTGGTCTTTTCACGACACGTTGTACCCGGAAAGATTCGTCGGCTTTTAAACGCATCTCTGTACGTCTAAAAATATGTGTGGAATGTAGAAGTATAGTTGGAAAACACGGATACAGCCTTCGGGCATCAGTTGCATTGCGATGCGTCTCTCCATAGACTATTAATCAGGGCTAGGAAGTTCGTACCGATTTCCTTGAGCAGTGTAAGAGCAGCCAGGCATGGCTATACCACGCAGCGCTATTAGCAAGGGCAAGGTTCATCGTAGAATGCAACTCATTACTGTAACTTGTATCCTAAACTAATACATATTACATGTTTAGCACATGCTTTACACTGAATGACCGAATCAATCAAATGTAGTTATGCAGGTGTAGACAGCTTTGTAGCTCACATGAAAAATATATTTTTAAAGGCATCGTACAGGATTGCATAGTTCAGAGAGTTAGCCCAGACATATCGCTACCACCACGGTCAGTTGTCACCAGATGGGTAACTTGACTAGAGGCTGTAATCTATTATGCTGAAAATTATGACAAAATTGTTTCGATATTAGCCAATTTAGAAAGCGATGGCAGTTCTAGCATATAAACGGCCAAACGTCTAGTAACAGAACAACTTAGTAGTCATATATTATTGATTACACATTTGTTCAAAGAGTTACCCACAACTACCACCCTGTTACAGCCTGGAATGTAGAACTGTCAAAACGGATTTACCAAACCTCGAGCATTCTACGTGAAATAAAGATGAAAATGAAATGTGTAATTGAAAAGAATGTGGGGTTCGGTGTGATTCAGCACGTACGAGATGCACTTTTGTATTGGTTCCCAACAAAAGCTATATTGACACGGAAGTGATAAAATATTTCAAATATGTGAGTTCAGAGGAATATATTTTCAAAATAAATCATTTGTGGCGGGACTTAAAATGAGTTTTCATTTGAAAGGCTTCAGAGGTACATTATTATTTTTAGCAATACGCCCGCAGATAATTAAATAAGTAATAAAATTCCTGCTTTGGTATTTCTCTATTAAAAGTCTTCAGATATTTATGAAATTAATTTTATTATTTTAATATTATTTTACATTCGATCAGGAAATATTACAACCCGCGTTAAAATTGCTTGTGTGTTGTATGCTGTACATAATTATCTAAATAGATGTACATTTACGATGTCTCATAGGACATTTTTGTTCTTTGGGCGACCAGTTTCACTGCCCCTCCGCCGTGCGCTCATATCTATGACTTGTTTGGATGCCGGGAGAAGGTCGGTGGCAACCTGCATAGGGAACGGCGAGCGGTACGAACTTTCTAGCTCTGATTATTATATCTGTGTACTCTTCACTTGAGTACATTGAAGTTGTTACTTGTTTAACCGGAAGTCCTCAAGTACAGACAGCCAGTAGACCTTATCAGAGCAAAACCAGAAGAAAACGCACGCAGATGGCAACTCCGTTCAGTGAAACTTCGCTTGTACGAGCAGTTCCCCTTAGATCAGCAGCGACGAGGCAACCCTTCTTGCACTAGCGTATGCGGGAAACATAAAATTGCAGAGGATGACTTGCAGGGCCCACCTGGAATATCTTCAATTGTATGCGAAAGATTGCTAAATTCCCTTTACATATGCTTAATGAATATTGTAGCAGTTTTGCGTAGTATTTTTATTTTCACATACGTTATGCCTCTTTGATTCTCGTATTCACGCAAAAACTGGAACATAAAAGACACATAGCGACCGGTTTTTCAAAGATTTGACGTGGTTTCAGCCTGCTATTTTCCCACTTATCTCGAAAATAAATATGTAATGGAAATAATCCTGCAAAAGTTTATTTGAATTAACTTGAAGTGGAAGAAGAGTAACGTTTTATCAAAGTGGGCATAGAATTACTTTTATTTTCCTTCACAGAAAGTCATTATTGCTATTTCTAAATTTATACCTCCTTGATTCCACTAATATAATGATGAAGCGTTTCCTAGTCTTAAATTACACTTTCAACATTGCTGAATGCAGTACTATAAAGTTCTTTGTTTTACTAAAATGTGATCGATATTGCAGTGGGCTAATTATGAATTTAACTATACAGGACTTGAATTTCTTTGTGGTTGTCCATGGTTTTAACAGTGACCACAAATAGCTATAGTAATAATGGTAATTTATAGAGCTTTTAAAGCAACTGCAATTTATTTCATTTCGAGTTCCAAACATTCACCCATAAATACCTTGTGACGTCAGCTTTTTCGAGTACAAACATCTGGCTGATAGTTGTTTTTGTTTCATTAACTTTAACATCATACTTAAAGCTGGTAGGTCATAATCGTTGATCAGGGTCGTCTATGGAACTGAGTTTATAGTGAGCCCACTCGAAAAAAGAGGCTTATTTGGTCAACTAACCTTGAACTGAAAATGAAAGTGTGAATCTTCGGATTATGAAGCAGGGTGGTGTTGATTAACAATGCTCAGATATTGTCAGATTTCAATAGAAATAAACGTTTAAAAGTGAGAAGTACTGTGGCTAACCTTTTTTTATATGGAATCTCTAGAAAGATGGTTGGAAAACTTAAAATATTACCAAGTAAGATAACTACGCGATTATGTTGTGAGACTCCTACTCGGAAAGTCCTGGTTTAATTTCTGAGTATTTAACCGTGATTGATTTGAAGGTTTGCAAGGATTTGTAGGCGAATGCTGGAATTGTTTCCCTTTACCACGAATTTTATGTCTTATCATTTCCTTTCATCTGTTTAAACCAGGTTGTATGGCCAGGCGACACTGATTGGTATTGTCACGGCAACGGACATAACAATTTCGGTGCAAATAGATAACAAACGGTAATAAAGAGCTTGCATAAGCAGTTTAAGATGGCGCGGCTAGTGTACACAAAGGAACTGATAAGCGGCTAGCGTTCATAAAGCGCCGACAATTAACGATAGCACCGATAAACAAGAGACGGATAGTTTATCACAGAGGTGAAAGACTTGTCAGCCCAGATAGGGTTTCACGTTTCTGGAAGGTGATAGAATATTCGGATTACGTCATTAGATGCCTTGTTTATTCCATAAAAATTCTAGTGATTGACAGAACAGTCTGGAATTAATGAATGGGTGTATAAAATGAAGCCATGGCTAGTAATGAGTCAGTTGTGTGTAACGAGAGTGTAGTTGTGTGTAAAACGAGAGTCAGCTGTGAAGTGTTGTAACGAAAGCTAATGTTTGTTATCGTCATCGACCTCGGTGCTGTAGACCGCCTGCGGTGCCGTATGTAGTAAAAGCGGGCGTTAAACACTACACATTCATTCGGTGCTGTAGATTGTGATATTTGATGCAATGTTATTACGTGAGATTTGAACAGTGTATTCCTACGGAAATAAAGAACATTTAGAATTTCGGCAATTTGGACTTTTATTCTACGAACCCACAAAGTCACAGTATGTTGCGGCAGTTCGGTGGGATTTATGCAGTAGGAAGATGCTGGCACTTGAAGAGGTTACTGGGGTCCCTTTCTCTGAGAGCCTGCTTTTTTACTGGTACCCCCCAGATACACATTGTCGATCGAATTTTTCGCCTCTTCCTCCTAGGGTTGACGTTTGGTGCTGTGTTGCAATTACTGAAGACACCTGCGAAATGTTCAGATTGAACTGCACTTGTTAACGACATCGAGCAATTTGCATGTGAATTATCAAATACCCATACATGCTGATTGTGGAAATTTGTAATGTCATCTCCTGTGAGCTGTGCTTCATCCGTAAACAATAGGCAGAAACGATGGGATTTGTAGAACACTACTCCGCAAATCACTTGCACATCAATCGATCAGCGTAATCCGCTTGTGATAGGACCTCTACTTGTTGCTCAAGATAACAGTACAACTGTTGCTCTCGTGATAGAAGTCCTGTGCATAGAATACAGAATCCTCTACATCTGGAGTTGTATGTCTTAGTCGCCATTTTTCTCTACCAGAAGATGCAAACATCTCATGTGCGCATCTCATAGCGTTGGTGAGGTTGAAATGTCTTCCGATCAGAACATCTTCACTGTGGGTACCACTCTAGGTACAAACAACTAGCCAGCATAAAATTGTCATCCGTCCTACCGTACATGAACTGCATTTATTCCAGTACATGATTATAGTACTCGTATACGAGGGGGGACCAAAAGAAGCCGGATTGTTATCATAAAAACTTTATTGATGAACATTTTTACAAATTTACTTCAGTCACCTTCAAAATACTCTCCATTACATGGGAGGCACTTGTCAAGTCTCTTTTCCCACTGTTGGAAGCATGTTTGGAACTCTTCAAGTCTGATACTGTCTAGTGCCCTTTGCGAAGCTGTTTTTACCGCCTCCACATCGTCATAACGCTCCCCTTTTAGTGTTTTTTTTTTCATTCGTGGAAATAGGAAAAGGTCGCACGGGCTAGGTTCGGCAAATACGGAGCGTGGGGAACGGCAGATCACCTCTGAGATGCCAAATAGTGGGGCACTCGTAAGGCCGTGTGTGTCGGAGCGTTGTCGTGATGCAAAAACCGGTCACCTACATCCTCTCGCAGACGCTTAAAACATCCAAGTGGTTAACAGCCTGGCCAGGGGGTACGAGTTCCCGATGTACAATTCCACGAACATAAAAAAGACAATAATCATCGTCTTCACACTTGACCTCATTTGCCTTGCTTATTTTAGTCTGGGAAAGTTGGGAGTCCTCCACTGGCTTAACGGTTGCTTGGTTTCTGGGTCATACCCGTAACAACACCCCTGTAATGACTTTGTTCAAGAAGTTGGATCACGTGCAATCTCTGTTTTCAAGTCCTGACACACATTCATACGGATAGTTTTGTGCTCCTATGTGAGAAGGCGCGGAACAAATTTAGCAGCAACCCGTCTCATGTGCAAATTCCCCATGAAAATCCGTTGGTACGAGCTCCAACTGATTCCTGTCGCTGCTGAAATTTGGTTGATCGTTTGGCGATGATCCTCGTTGATCTTTTGGCGGACCTTTTCAATGTTCTCCTTATTTCGCGATGTTGAAAGGCGTGCAGAACGAGCGTGCTCTTCAACACACATCTCATCACGTTTAAAGCGCCCAAACCACTCGAAAACATTGGTGCGGCTCATAGTGTCCTCCTGGAAAGCTTCCTGAAGCAATTGGCGTGTCTCCGTTGCAGTTTTTTTAACCAGGAAACAAAATTTCACACACACTCTTCGCAGAGGTAACCCGCCGACTGTCAGAGAAACACAATACCACACTTGCACGTTCAGCTCTACACTGACGCCGTCTGCACAGCTGTTTCATGAAGGTCTGTACTAACAGCATCTAGCGTGAGAACCCTGCACTACGTCTACGAGTGGCAGCGCCCTCGGCGTCCGGTTTCTTTTGGGTCCCCTACCTCGTATTCCATGTTTAATATAACATAAAGTATATTATCATATATATGTAGCTGTTCGGCAGTCACATTTCAAATCTGTCTTACAATAACAGCTTTTCAGTGTGCTTACGTGATAGCGTCATGTCTGTTGGTTTATTGGCATGTAAAAAACTGCTGCGAAACGGAATTGTCGAACACCGTGGCAGTGATATCATCCTGCTAATTGATAGCATGTTAGACAAATATGCAGCCAAATGATAGGAAGAGTGAAAGCAGGAAAACGTATCTAAAGGAAAATAAGAAGGAAATGCGGAAGTATACAAAATATTGCAAATAGTAGGTACTACATAGGATAGAACAGCATAATTTTGTGTCACACATTTGTTGAAGAAGAAGAAGAAAAAGAAAACTAAAACTAAAGTTAAGCATACTATCCAACTGAAGCAATTTTCATATAAGAAGGAAACATCCTTTAAGAGGCGTGCTGTAATTTCTTGGCGAGAATGTTGAATTTACAACACTTGTGGAAAAGGGTGGAGGAGGTATGTGACGATAACTGGGGTTGCTACGCCGTGACACTATTACAAGCATTTAGAAAAGTTAGAAACACTGAGAAAGTTGTTGAAAAAGCTGACGCTATTAATTTCTAAGATTGGAATAAAATGCAGTTAATAACTAAGCAAGTACAGTACGATCCATATAAACCTGAACCATTTCTATAGGCTATAACTTCTGAACTAATAATAGGACAGGAATGCAGCTTTGGGAGAATATAATGCACATTTGGCAGATTATATTACACAATTTAAATACCAGAGAAAATGTTGGAAGTGTCTTCAACCAGCATCTATGGATCGTTGGTCCCATTTTTTTGATACGACTGTAGGTACGGAAGTTTATATGGGTATCTTCATAACATCTGTGGAGCAGCTGGATGATATCGAATTGAGAGAAGGTTATTTACAGCAAGATGGAGCAACGTACCATACATATTGTGACTTTGTGGGTTCGTGAAATTAAAAGTTCAACTTCACAAACTCAAAATATTCTTTATTTCCACCGAATTACAGCTGGAACACTTGCCGATTACATAGAATTACTTAGCGCACACAATTAAAATTCACCAGCTCCTCCGTCACAGTTACACTATGCACTCGCAGTTACTTACACTCCTCCGATGCACGTACACAGTCTTCCGGTCCGTTCGCTCACTGGGCGCTCCTCACGGCTGCTCGCCAAGAACTAAACTCTCTCGCCAACTGCAGCCCCTTTTTATAGGAAGATTGCTGTTTCTGGAAGTCTCGCAGATCAGTGAATCACACCGAAGGTTCCAGATGTCAGGGAAGGGGAAAGAGAAGGCTAGTGATGTTTTTCCAACCATCCCTCGTTAACGCTACAAGGTAAATGGGTAGGCGTGGTTGAATGATTTCCGGTCCTCGCTTAGCCGTCAGTTGGTCGTGCCTTCCGATAACTTGGTGACAGTATAATGACACCATGGAATTTTTAACCAGTTTCTTGGATAATAGAATAATCCCAAAAGATCTGTGGCGGCCCAGATCCCCTGACCAAACCTTGCCGGATTTTTTGTAGGGGGTATCTAAATATAGATTGTACAAGAATAGGCCATGGACAATTGATGTTCTCAAGGAATCCATTCGAACCGAAATAAGGAACATTGGAACATACAACATAAGGCACATACAACATCAACAAAATTTCAGTATCATGCTGATTCTTAATGTAGTTCTTACTCTTAATAATCCAACCGGGTTGGAGATGTAGCATTACTAATAGCTATTGCATGAATATTAAATTTTGGTAGAGTGTGAGTGTGTGGAGTTTTAGGGCCCGTCGACAACAAGGTCATTTGGGTCATTACATTTTGGTAGATGATGGTAGATGAAATTATATTTATTATTCGGATTGTATAATAAATGGATCGCACTATAGTTATGTTATTGCTTATCACTCACTCCTAAGATAAGGTTCGTTAGATATAGGCTTGATTTACAGCATCTTTAAGGACGAGACAGGATGCGGCAAAGTTCAAACTTAACAAAGGATCTCATTGTATTCACACCGCTACGCACCTGAACATTTGTTGGATGTCTGCTGTATATAAACTGCGTGGTCCAAAATTCCGCCCAAAACTGAATCCTAAAAGGTGCATGCGGCCTCTTGTAAAATTATGTCCTGTACCTAAACAAGTTTCCTTTATTACATTTAGCATCATATAGAGAGAAATGACAATAGTGAGGTCAAAGAATACCAAGAGTTACGCAGAGAAAATGAACGTTGTCGTTAATCCCCTACATCCTCCTAGCTGCTGGACATCCCTGGTGAACTGTGGCGGCCTTCCTTACGTATGACTGTGTGTAGACCGCTACCCTTCAGGGGTAAACAATCCCTCGCGTACAATGCTATGTATTTATGCCTATATGTTACTACATATTCTCATTTTTGGGTACTTCCAGCTATACTCCGCAACCGATTTTGGGCACACAGGCTCCACATAAAGCAGAGATGATGCCATTAAACTCTCAAGCGAATACAGGTGTGAGCATTGTCATACGTAATTCCGTTGAAAAACGACCAAAGGGCAAGGTAAGCACACTGTAATTAGCATAACCAAGCGCAAACTTCCACTCCGGTTAAAACCAAATTATGAATACAGAATAAAAGGCTTTTAATTTTTGTTTTGAACAATATACCCTCATTATCAGTCTTTGTATAATTTTTACTCACTAAATTTTGTTCTAAAATTATATGTGCAGATATACGTATAAATAATATGTTGTTGTTCTCAAATGCTAGGCTTTGGCAATGAATACATTAGCTCCCTTGCTCTCCAATATTTCTGTGTAGTGGGTCCGGCAGGTAGGGCTTCACAGATGTTCTTCAGTCATTTCCTCTTCTTTGTTGCACAGAGGAAAACTTGGAATTGTATAAATTCCTATTCTGTGTAAGTGTTTGGCCAAATAATCATGTTCCGTAAGTAATCTAAAATTTGCTTCTGCAGCTTTACGTGGGATTTCTGGAATAATTTCTGGATTTTTAATTAAAATGTTCCATTTTTTATCTTTGGCTTCGTTAGATATTGATTGGTTTTGTTTGTTTTTATACTTGTTTTTAATTAATCTTTTTATGGATGTAAAGAGTAAGTTTTTACTGTTGTTCTGAATTAAATTTGCACCTTTTTTGGCAAGAAAATCAGCTGATTCATTTCCAGCAATTCCACAATGTGCAGGTATCCACTGTAACATAATTCGTTTCTTTAGTTTTTGAAGTTGTTGTGTCATTTTGTAATATTCTTTAATTTGGATTGACTTCATTATATATGAACTTATTGCACATAATGCTGCTTTAGAATCAGAAAGTATGACAAAATGTTTGAATTTATCTATTCTGTATAGAAGGTGTTGGTGTGAAATATGAATAGCCATTACTTCTGTATCAAAATTTGGTGTGTGGTATCCTGCTGGTTGATAGAATGAGAACAGTGCACACTTAATTCCTGCTCCTGAGTTATTGTCCAAGTTAGATCCATTTGTGTAGATATGTAACCATTCTTCGGGTGGGTATCTATTGTTCTCAGTGCTGGTGCTTTTAGTACAGGTTTGGAAGTATAAGATTTTGTAACTATTTGTTCTAAATCTAATTTAATATTAACTGGCTCAAAAGTCAGTGGGTTTTCTTTGATTAAAATGTTTTCTTTAATTAGGAAGATTCAGATCTGTTTTTAATTCCGTAACTTTGTGTAGGAAACTTGTTTATTTTCATCTTAATTTGTTTTAGTAATTTTTTCTCCCATTTTGTTGTTTTTAACCACAATACTTTTTCATGTGGTATTAGTGCCTGCTCCTCTAAAGTTAGATATATTGGATAGTTCCGAGTTAAGGCATTGCCGTGATTGGATTTGATTTTGCTGCACCAGTTATTAGTCGCAGGGCCTGATTTTGGCATACTTCTAGGCGATTTATGTTAGAACTGTTTGCTGTCGTATAAAAAAATGTATATATAAAATGTTAAAACTAAAGGCAGTGGGATTTATGGTACATATATTCTCTACAAGGAAAACAGATTACATAAGAAAATATATTACATACAAAAATATATAATATAAAAATATAAACGAAGACAAAATTCTTCTTCTCTCTCTTTAATTAAGTTTAGTTAAATGTTATCATATATTCGGAGTAATGACCTAGATAAAAATGCAGTTCATTCACATTTCTCCAGTTAAGGAACCGATATGGGGTCGAAGACGTAGAGCTTTGGGTTTGAACTCATGAATGGAGGCCTAGATCCTAGGGCCTAGAGCCTAGATCCCATCAGAATAATTTTTCTTGAATGACGTTTATCCAGATTTCTCCAGTCCTCTTAACTGGTAAATGTCAGGAAGGTAGCATAAACTTAGAGCTGGAAGTTTTCTTGCAAAATTTATATTCCAAAATTTTAATTTCATTTCATATATAATCAATGTAGAAGTACCTGTGCTGGTCCATATAAAGCGGACTTTAAACTCTACTGAAAGAAATGTTGAAAAACCGAGTTTTTCTAAGACTTGAACCCAGGACAAATATAGAAAGATGTCATGGTGCTTTGAAGCGATAGTAGCAAGCAGAACATTTTATTTACCAACAGCTTCACCGCCTTTTGTTGTTGGGAGTTGCTGTAAATTATTCAAAGCAGCGCAAAGTGAAGGTACGGGGTTGTAAGACTCAGCCTGGAAGATTAGCGAGCAAACAGATTTCACTTTAATCACAGCCCGCACAAAGCTTTCTCAAAGACGTCCCTTTTTTGTTTGCCTGCGTAAACGATTGCTTCATCTTTAAGAATATTTTAGTCTTTTTCAAAGCAATATATATATATATATATATATATATATATATATATATATATATATATATATATGCTGGATAACATATTGAATAAGAATTATTTATGCTGTAACAAACAACTGAAGTATTAGCTGTGATGCTAAAACTCCAACGTACGAGGGCTGTTCAATAAAGAATGATCATAAGTTTTTTACGTTCATAGTTTTTCGCACTAAAATTCAATCAAAATTATATTCTGTTAGTTTAGTGTAAAACAAACACGCCTCAGTAGTTTCATTGTTGGTACTCCTGGTTCCTGCCTGTGAGAACCAGGCAACTTCAGAAATGTTCAGTATCGCCTTCAACTGCAATGGAGGTAACACGCGAGGAACAATATGCGGCTTTAAAATTCTGCTTTCGTCTCAACAAATCTTCAGTTGAGGCCTATACAATGTTACAGGAGACCTATGGAGAGTCTGTTCTTCCCTATAGGTGGTTTAAAATCTTTAAAGAGGGGAGACAATCAATGTCAAAGGAAGATGGACCTGGTACTCCATTTACTGCTCTTACGGAAGAAAACATCAACACTGCTGCTGCCTTTGTCAGAGAGGATCGACGAATTACCATAAGATCACTTTCTGAAATACTGAACATTTCATTGGGTGCCACCCACCCGTTAGTGACAGAAACATTACACATGAGACGTGTTTGTGGGCGATGGGTTCCAAGAATGTTGATTCCCGAACAAAAGGACAGTCGTATGTAGGTCTGCATGCAGTTAAAGTTGATATTAGAGGAAGATCCAGAGTTTCTTTCAAACGTAATCACTGCTGATGAAACTTGGATACATCATTTTCATCCTGAGTGCAAACAGCAAATCTCAGTGTGGAAATCTCCATCACCAAACCCCTATAAAAGCAGAAGTGGTTGATTCTGCTGGGAAAGTTATGATCATCTCACTCTTTGATATTCATGGAATGGTTTATTAGCATGCTCTACCTGCACACACATCAGTAGCTGGACAATACTACAGAGATTTACTACAGGGAGACAATTTTGAAGGATCTCTCAAAAATGGTTTCTAGCATGTCTTTTAAGACTGGCAGAAACGCTGGGACAAGTGTATCGCATTCCGGGGAGTCTATTTCGGGAAGAGCCATCAAAGTTATGAGGATGAGTAAAGGTACATTTGTCAAAAAGAAATTGTGATCATTCTTTATTGAACAGCCCTCGTAAAAGTAAATAAAAGTGATTTTTGGAACTTAAGCTTTCTTCTTCTTTTTTATCCACATGGGATATTACATTGCACTATTTATATCTCATAGAAAATGTTGAAAGTGTTCTCCACCAGGATCTATACACGTTTGCACTCACCTCACCATATTTTCTGAAGTTTTACGGAGAGCATCTCCGCCAATGTTACTTATTTCGGTTCGAATGGATTCTTTGAGAACATCAATTGTCCGTGGCCTATTCTTATAGCATCTATATTTAGATACCCCTACAACAAAAAATCCGATGAAGTTAGGTCAGCTGTCTGGGGGTCCTCAGACCTTTTGAGATCATTCGATTATCCAAGAAATTGTACAAGTTTCGTGCTGTCATTAGATGTATGGCAAGTCGCTTCATCTTGCTGGAAATGACCTTCTCTCATTCGATATCATCCAGCTGCTCCACAAATGTTTTGAAGATACTCATATAAACTTCAGTGTCTATAGTTGTATCAAAGAAACTGGCACCAACGACCCATAGGCTCGTGGAGGACACTTCCAACATTTCATCTGATATGTAAATAGTGTAATGTAATCTTGCAATTGTGTATTACATTCTCCCAAAGTTGTACGTGTGTGCTATTATTTGCTCAAAGGTTATGGCCTATTGAAATGGTTCAACTTTATCCCACGTAAAGCTGCAGTAGCAAATTTTAGATTACTTACGCAACATGATTATTTGGCCAAACACTTACACAGAATAGGAATTTATACAAGTGCAAATTGTCCTCTGTGCAACAAAGAAGAGGAAATGATTGAAGAACATCTTTTAACTTGTGAAGCCCTACCTGCCGGACCCACTACACAGAAATATTGGAGAGCAAGAGAGCTTAAGGCTTCATTGCCAAAGCCTAGCATTTGAAAACAACAACAACAACAACAACAACAACAACAACAACTTTATATGGATCGCACTGTAGAAGGAACGGCATTTTATATTAAAACCTCCAGCCTAAAGAAGCCGCACTATTTTGGCTATTTTACCCAGTAGTGCGTTGCACATAATTCACTTTTAGTTTTCAGTACTTTAAGGGAAGATTATACACTAAAATTATATCTTTAGTTTTTGTGCCTTTATCCAACGAAATTTTCTCTTTAATCTGAGATATATTTTATAATTCTATGTATAAGACTAGATATTTTTCAGAGAGATGATGAAGAGAAGCGTCTCCACCTCCCTGCACCGAAACCTTGGGTTTAATACGGTATACTTCCTGTTTTTCCTGATCATCACATCCTTAAACTCAAACAATTCCCAGTCGATAACTTGTGGGATTTGAATTAACAGTTCCAGATTATTGTAGTCATAACAGATATACTATAAAATTGTTTTCAAAAGATATACAGCATGTGCCATTTTTATATTAATTCTGCACCACTTCAAAGAAAGATATAAAAACTCATAGCTCCTACTCACTTATTTTAGGGGAAGCATTTTTAATTACAAATTGGTATTTCTGTTAATTATGACAGTTATGCATGCTCAAGCCAGAAAAAATAAGTGAATTTTCTTCCTTCGTTTTTTTTCTATGCTTCATCTGAAAATGACATTTTCTGCTATAAATGTTCCGCTTTCTCAGAAACTATTTAGAATAGCTTGTAATAATAAGACAGCCTTTAAGCACTATTGCGGATATTCTGTTAGTAACATGCATGATTAAAGATGTTGTAGACAATTTTAATTAAAACATAATCCTACTTCCTCTGTAAAACGTACATTAGAGGGCTAACATCTTATAAACTACCAAAATATTGCATCTTAAATAGGTATGGTTATAGTTTAAAAATAATAAATATTGGCTGGATATGGTTTCAAATCTTTCTTGACTGCTGTATTTTTACGTGGTCATCATCTGTGATGTAATCTGTTCAAGTAATCTGTATTTACGATTTTGCTCAAATTTTGTATCTTTATTTAGATATGGATTTCACTTTTGAATTTGCCTACCCAAGTAGATGAAAGCTGCGAAGCTGGATAGTTCCGCAGTATTGTGTATAAGGGTCGTATTCTGGAAGTCCCAGGTTTGATTGTTTTCTGTTCCTCTGCGTGTTTGCAGGGGTTTTATTACAAATTTTCTTCCCATTATTTCTTATAAATATTGCAGCTATAACGAAGGTGGGGGCGTTATGTCAGAATCCGCGCTCTGGAAAGATTTCTTCCTTGCGCTTGGCAGGATGGCTAAACCCTCGCTTCCTGGATGTATTTCCTCTATTTTCCGGTCCTCATTGCGAGTGGCTAAGGCAAGACCAAACACTTGTAAAGCGAGTTGATAAAGGAGTATTTGTTTATGCCAGCAATTGTAAAATATCCAAATACTACATGGGATAGCACAAGGAACATTTTTCGAAACACCTACGTTGCACTTGATTGGATGGTGTCCGGATACTTCTTTGTGAATGAAATAATCCCCACAGATTTAAAGAAATGTAAACATACGAGGCATGTTTTTAAGTCAGTACCGTTTTGCGATTCCCCCACCGCAGCGCTACGGTCACCGTTCCGCGCATGCGCGCTGGTTATCTACATCTCTTGTCTGAGCACTGGCACCATTACAGTCTGATTCTTCATTGTATACGTTGGTTACTGAGTGCTTAAGATGCCTCCGACAATCGTGAGTCCCACCGATTGTGAAGTACGGGCTTGTTATACGATTTCTTAGTGCTAAAGGCGTAAAACCGGTCGATATTCATCGTGAGATCTGTGAAGTTTACGGACAAAACATTATGAGTGATGGAATGGTAAGGAAATGGGTGAGACCATTTAAAGAAAGCCGCACAAATGTGCATGATGAAGAACAGAGTGGGCGTCCTTCGGTCGTTACTGAAGATTTGGTGCAGAAAGTGGACGAAAAGGTGAGAGAAACCAGTCGCTTTACAATTTCATCATTGTGCGAGTATTTTCCTCAATATTCTCGTAGTGTTTTGTATCGCATTGTGACCGAGAACTTCAAGTACCGGAAATTGTGTTCACGTTGGGTTCCGAAAATGTTGGCGGATTTGCACAAAACCCAACGTTTAGGCAGTGCATTGACTTTCCTTGAGTGGTACCACAATGAAGGTGAAGATTTTTTAGACCAAATTGTTACTGGTGAAGAAACATGGGTGGCCTACGTCACACCAGAATCGAAACAACAATCCATGGAATGGCGACATTCATCATCACCCACAAAAGTGAAATTTAAGCAAACAATTTCTGCCCGGAAAATCATGTGCACAGTTTTTTGGGACAGAAAAGGAGTATTGCTAGTAGGGTTTCTGCCTCGTAATGAGACAATCAATGCAGCGTCTTATTGTGAGACATTGAAAGATCTGCACCGTGCAATCCAGAACGAAAAACATGGCAAGTTGAGTAAGGGAATCGTGTTGCTGCATGACAATGCCCGTCCACATGTGGCTAATCGGACCAAAGATCTCATCAAATTTTTTCAATGGGAATTTCTAGATCATCCTCCATAGAGCCCTGATTTGGCACCCAGCGACTACCATTTGTTCCTGCACTTGAAGAAGCATCTGGGCGGTCAGCGTCTTCAAGACAATAACGAAGTCAAAACAGTTGTGATACAGTGGTTAACACGACAGGCGGCAGAATTTTATGAGAAGGGTATTCATAAACTGGTGCCACGTTATGACAAGTGCCTCAATATTCACGGAAATTATGTAGAAAAGTAGATTAAGGTACAGGCTTTCATGTAAAAATAAAATGATTGCGATATCTGTGCACTTCTTTTTTAAATTCCAAAACGGCACTGACTTAAAAAGCATGCCTCGTAATTTAGCAACAGATGGTTTAGGTTCTGTGAAAAAGTGAACACGCAGATACACAGAATTACCTTCTGCAAAAATGCATCTGAGATCTGGAAATGGACTAAAAATAAAATCGTCGTGCTGGTTGGAAGCAGGGCGGAATATACTAGTGTCAGTAATTCTCTCCTGGAATATTAAGAATGGCAACACTGCACGGAATCAAATGTGGTTGATAAAGACTTTCTACCGTTATTGCCTGAGTGCCGATTATCCTAATTTATTTGCATTCAGAACGTGGCTCAGAGCAGAGTGATACAAAATACGTCAATTTCATGATGTGTAGACCGAGTTAAAGGATCAGCTGGATCTCACAAACTTTCGCGCGGGTGTGCACGCAGTTTCTTTCTAAAATGTTACAACAAAATGTAACTAAATATGAATATAAAAAGTAAAACCAGACCTTCTACTCTACCTTTCGCCTTTGTGATCATGACTTTTTATTTAAAAAATAAATAAAAAGGAGTAGAAATATTCTGATCATAATAAAAAAAGGTAGGGCTAGCCGAAATGGTCAGATCAGTGATTTGCTGTCGTTGGGAAATCCCATTTTCATCCGGTCCTGTCGCACTTTGGGTTTCCCCTTCATCTCTTCTTGGCAGCGGTGATGTTGGAGACAGAAAGGGCCTCTTAGTATGACCTATGTGCGATTCTGTACTCCATTTACTGCAGGCCTTCCGTGTCACTACTTCAACCTCCATGTCATATGTACTTTTTATTATTATGTTGCTGACAGCATTAAGGATCAACTTATTCATCAGTTCCATTTTAGGGTGAAAGTTCTCTGTTGTTTGCGTGTTACTTCGACCCATTTGAAAATGTCGGGCACACAGAAAGCACCAAATAAACTATGGTTTGTTATATATCTCTTTTGTAACGCTTCAGGAAGCATGTAGCAGATCAGTGATGCATAAAGCAGTCCATGTCCGTTTTTTTCGTGTGAAGGACACGCGAGTATCAAGACGAGCTGCCAGCGCTAAATAAGTAACTGCAACTGGACTGAGAATTGATTCACAAGGGTGTACGCAATACTGCTTTCAAGCATCTTGCAAGATTGCCACAGAAGAAATAAATTATAATAGACGAATAATAACTTATATTTGTATGATTAGTACATTCTGGGGCCATACCGGATGGCTCAGGAGGTACGCCGTTAAAGCAGCCTACACGAAACCCAGTGAGAACTGTTTCATCTCTGGCCCGCATTCGGGAGGTCCTCGTACGATTCCCATGGCCGGCCTACCTAACCCAAATGTTTTTACGGTGTTTTCCTAAGTCACTAGCCGAATGCTGGAAATATTAATTACATCCCCCGTATTTCCTCCCCCTTCATTACATCTCCATTATCATTTCATGTGATCTCTCATCTGGTGGTTTCTTTTAGGGAAAATGTGTCGGCGGGAGTCTCGGCGGTGCATAGCAGGTGCAACGTTTCCGGTGTCCTGCCCAACCTGACGTTCCGTTTCAGGACTACGGTGGGTGGTTCCCTGCCTCCCGTAGGGGAGGGGATCCGTCCACTTCAGCTGCCGTGGTGCGGGCGCTGCGGACCCCTATTACTCCTGGTACCTCTGACGTTACTAAGGGAACCTCGGGCCGAACATTCGAGCCCCGCCCTAATTGGAAGTTTTTCGGATTGGGTTGGACTTGAGGAGCAGTGGTTCCCGATACCCGTGATCGGGATCGGGGTGATCGAGTACGTCTCCGGACGGGGTTGAGGGAAGCCATTAATATTCCCGCGTACTAGCCAGCATAGCTAGTAGAAGGTTTGCTGGATCACCAGGCGGTCCCACCGAAGTCATATTGGTAGCCTTCCCATTTTGGAGCTGGCACGCGTAAGTGGCGTATCCACTTCCATCCCGTCTTGAGTCCACAGGACCATATGGGGGGGCCCTTGTTAGTCTCTAGCTGTTGTCCTATGGAAAGCCCAACGAAGGCGCCTGGTGCCCTTTTGGGACAGCTCGGTAACTCCCTGGTCGAAGGCGGTCCGAGTCCTTGGTCCTACGGGTCCAGGACTAATGGGAATAGATCCTCTGGCATTAACGGCATTAACGTAGTTCCCTGCCCTCTGCATTTGGAATGGCCGCCCTTTGTTCCCTTTCGCCTCCAGTCAGCGGTTCATGGATAAAATAGATAATAGACCGATTTTGGACCTCCAAGCCAAATCCCCTCAAATGAAATGCATAGAGTTTAACGCCCGCTTTTACTACATACGGCACCGCAGGCAGTGACAGTCATATGAAGATGGAGCACCTGTGGAACGATATGGCGGGGGGAACCGGAGACCCAGAGAAAACGCTCCAGTGCCGTGTTTTCCACACAAACCTCACCATGCGGCCGTCTGGGAACGAACTCGGGTCGTCTTGGTGAGGTGGAGCAGGCCACGACGCGGCTCATATCCTTTCAGTAGCACAGTCCAGTCCAGCCTACATGAACTAGATTTACGTGGTGATCTTCCCAAGTCGATAAGTGAATAAGAGGAATACATACTACCACGAAATTTCTTGTTCTTCAACTCCTTTTATTTTAGGGTTTCAGAGTCTGGCGCGAAGAGGGTGGTGTGTGGCGCAGCGGATGTTCTTCTTTCCCGACATCTTACTTTCTGCCTGACCATCGTTCTTCCGCATGGGGACAACCGGCGATACTCATCCTGGGAAAATGCACACTGCCACCGTCAGATCGGGAAACGTTTCACCTTCTCATGCATCTCTTTCTCAATAGGTTCATTTCTGGTTGCAATCTCTTTCTGTTTTCTCATCCTAACAAAAATAGATTTGGGAACTTCAGAGATAATTTTGTTTTAGTTAATGAAACATACTTAAATTACTTGCTTTTTCTTTCTCTAACACCCATCTATGCTATCTTGAGTCACCGTACCATCACTCCACAGAAAGTCGATATAAAGATTTCGGCAAAATGATGGTAAGGAATCCAAATTACCTCAACAAAAATAAAAATGAAGCAAACAAATTAAAATTATTTTCTATACCCATTACCATGAAAGGAGAAAAGGCATTGTATTTCAACCAAGAATTCGAAATCAAAGTTTTATGAAAATGAAAATTAGGAAGTGCAATTTTCATGATTTTGCACAGCAAAAGTCAGATACATACCATACTGATATTACCAAGCAAGATGGCTTAGGCGGCTTTGTCTGTGGCCCGCACTCGGGAGACCCAGCTTTGATTTCCGTGGCCAACCTTCCTGACCCATGCGTTTTTGTAGGTTTTCCCGGGTCACTAGGTGAATGCTGGGTAGGTTAATTACAACCCCGAATTTCCTGTCCCTCCAATTCATCTCCATTATCATTTCATATCATTTTCCATCTGGTGGTCTGTTTCAGGGTAGAAGTGTCGGCGGGTGTCTCGGCGGTGCATAGCGGGATGATATGCTCTGAGGAAAGCTAACTCCTCTTCCGGTAGGTCGGTTGCCGATCTCCGCTCCTCTGCTGGGACCATTTCGGCACCGCCAGCCAGGGTCCTTTGGGGCTCGGATCGCCTGCCTTGGTACCATTAGGGCTCGGCTGCTGGGGTCGTTGCCATCCCGCTGTGGAGGAGCGAGTTCGTTGTCCTGACCTGTCAGAGGAAGTCTCTATCCAAGTAAACTGTAGGGACCATGCCCTCTGTACTGTCGTGGCTCTTTGGGTCGGTTGCCCTCTGTCTCCTCCACCTCATCCTTTCTATGCACTTGGAGGCATGGAAACAATGGGCACAGCATGGTGGCCTACTTACCAAAATCCCCTCCGTAATGAAACTCCAATCCCAATCACAATCCCATACCGATATTTATGTTCAGTTGTCTTTCCACAATGCAATATGAGGCTTTTTCCAGAAAATAGCTACACAAGAAGAAGCATATACGTGGGCAGGTGCTGTTTTCTTTATTCATTCAAAGGTGATGAACTACATTGGGGGCATATTTGCGTATTGATATGCTGCAATGGGCTCATTCCATTTTCCCATATGAAATTTAGAGGTGGAGAACAACCAGCAGCCTTAATGTTATTCCAAAAATGTTAACTAAAATAAGTTTGAAAATCGACTATCAAAAACCGTCGGTCACCCAATATATCAAGTAGTGTATTATTCGAATCAAGAATGTTTCGTGCGCATGTGCTTATAATATCGGGTCATTGAAAAGTAGCTCCGCACTTCCCGTGTAACCAAGGTTCCCCTAGAGTCGGGAATTCCGGTGGCAGCACAGGACACGAGCACGTATATCAAACTGACCAGCACAGTGATTCCCTGGCAACCGCTGAGTACGTGCTGGAAACAATAACAACTGATTCGGAATGGAATGCGGAAAACCAGGGATGCCAACCTTTACTCGAGCGGTAGGCTAGTACCCAGTGCGGAGGAAGTTATTGATGACCCGTAATAACCAGCAGGATAGTTTTAGATTATATTCGGAAGGGGATTTCCAGCTCTCCGCGAAAGTAATCTATTGTACCTACCACTCTTTAAGGAGGAGGGGTTAACGGTGAAGATCCAGGTAGGACAGAGTTTTCAATAATTCCTAATATTTCCTGAATGGAAAACCCGACTCAAGGATGGTGATGAACGACATGTGAGACCAGATAGCACTCTGATGTATACTCTTTCTTTGTAGAAGCAGATATTTGCGCCATTCTTCTTGTTTGATAGTATTTATCCTATTTTGTTTTATCACGTGTTCCTCTAATGTCAGGTACAGTTACAACTATGATTACAGAAATTTCGAATGTGAGATATCTTTACAAAGAACGGAGAGGTTTGATATAAACTTCTATGGATTTATAGCTCAAATGTATTTCCCAGAACACAGCATAAATGGCTGTGCAACATCATTCCAAACACTTGCCACTTAGAACGTTGATAGGGGATTCTCTTCAGTTAGTAAATTTATCCTTCCATGATCTTCTCTTTCGGGCGGAAGGAAGACGTGAGAGGTGAGCAAAGAAAGAAGAAGAACCTAGAAAGAGAAGGTTGGTAGCACTCATGACAATAAACAAGACAGGTTGGAGCGCTGCGCGTCCCTGATGTAACAAAGTTTACAAGTAAAATGGGCCACATCGATAACTCCATTGCACGCTCAGATTGCAAGAAAATTGCTTTACTTGGATAATTAAACTCTATGTTCTTCAGCCTCCACCAGGGTTATCCAAACTTGCAAATAAGATTTTGGGCTTTGTATTTTATTAAGTGTACAACCCACTTATTTTAGGAAAGAAGACATTGATCATGACCGAAAGAAAAATTCAATAAAACAGCAAGTATGAGGCGCTGCATGGTTGAATTTGACTATTACTTGTAGTTTAGTTTAAACATTAAAATATTTATAGCGTTTCCTTACCAAACTTTATAGTACAGCAAATATTCGTGATTTTTAGTGTTCGGTCGTGGCCAAATTCACTATCACAGACCACATAGAATTTTGAGAGACTTAAAGGAAAACAAGAAAACCTTAACCTATTTTATTATGCATTGAAAGTCAATGATATATTATTGAAATTCTACAGGATGTTTCGAAACGACACCGAATATATAGAAGAAGTTGCTCAGTTTCTATGTGACACATATAGATATCTTGTGCCGCCAAAAGATCTTCACAAAAAGCTTTCCAGATTGAGTGTGGATTAGGCAGTTGCAGGAAAAATACCGCCTGCCTCACGCTGTCGGATTTCGCAGGTGTAAGTCACACGCTGTGTCGCGTGCTGTAACTGTTTGTAAACATACTGGCATACTCCGCAGAAGCTTGCTACTATTAAGAATTTCTTTGACTTATAATACTGCATTAAAGAAGTTGTTCTATAGTTATTTGTCTATGGGTATTTAACGTGTTCCAACATTCGGTGATAACAGTTGATGACGGAAATGTGTGTGTAGTGTTTAACGCCCGCTTTTACTACATACGGCACCGTAGGCGGTGACACTGATGATACATGAGATGAAGATGGAGCACCGGTGGAATGAGATGGCGGGGGAAACCGTAGGTCCCGGAGAAAACCCGCCCCAGCACCGTGTTGTCCACCACAAATCAAATAAACCGGTGGACATATGCAACTTAAACCTTTCAGAGAGAAGTTATGTTAGTGAGATTGATGATGGAGGAATTAAATGATAAAAAGAACGGAGAACAATATAAAAAAATTGTAGATAAAGTTAACCAAAACTACATTCCTTGTGCAATGACACAGTCATTTCAGTTCACTGTATTTAACAATACTAAATAAAGCATTTATAACTTAAAAGGAAGCTGTTGATTTTACAGTAACTGGTTGAAAGCACTGTACATACAATTGAGATTCTAGCAAAATGGGTAACCGTGGAACTATACGAGTCATCCACTTTTTCCACAAGTAACTGCCCTTTGCCCCATTACCTGAAAGCAAAGCAAGGGTCACTGGTAAAGTGAAAGAAGTAATGCTTTCGTTTTCGTGGCTCATGCGTCCTAGTAACCCTTTTAAGGTTCCCACACCAGTGGTTTCGGCGCTGCGTAATCACAAAATAATCTTCTTCTTCTACCTTCACGGGTTAGGCTTAAGCCTGTTCCGGTCTCACATTTCCTGAAGCCATCTCTTTAGGGGGCGTCCTATTGATCTTCGTCCTCTTGGTTTATAATTGAAGGCTTGTTTTGGTATTCTTTCTCTTGGCATTTGATTAAGGTGTTCGACCCATTTGTTTCTATATCTTTGGATTTCTTCTAATAACGGTTGTACTTCTAATTCTTTTCTAATAAGTTCATTCCTAATATGATCTTCTCTTGTACCTCCTTTGATTGATCGTAAGAATCTCATTTCAGCAGCTTGTATTTTACTGTTCTCCTTTTCCCTTATTATCCATGTCTCACTTCCATAGTTTAGTATTGGGATTGCCATCACTTTGTGGAATCTTATTTGAATTTCTTTCCTTGCTTTATATCTGAGGGTTCTCTTAATTGTTCCGCAAACTGCTTGGAATTGTTGTATTTTATTCCTTGTATTTTATTCAAACGTCATTTAACTACCAAAAATGACGTGGACCAATCAGAGGATACCATTGCGGGACTACCGAGGCTCCGTCCCCCAACAACCAGTACAAATAGTGCAACTCAGGCACCAGGAAACTTCGACCGCACCACTGAGGATGTCTACCGCAGTTGTGCACGAAACGTTTGGACGTTCTTACGCCAACAGACTACGGCAAAACAGCCCGGAAATAATTAATTGTATTATGGACTCCGACGGTGAAAGCTTACGTAAAAGCAAATTAAAAGTGACCAAAAAGTGACCTTTTTAGATCCTAATGCAGCCTTATACATCCAGATTTTCCCTTTAATTTGACATGTAATTCATCACCGTAGGCATAATACCTATATTTTAAATATCTGATTAAAGCCATACAGAATTTGCCGTTTTATATTGTGAATTTTCAACACTTCTAGAAAAAATCATACACTCTATAGATGCACTATAGCGCATCTTTTAGGGGAAGTTTGGCATTACTAATTGGTATCACTTCAAAGTAATACTTCTTCTACACTTCAGGGACTAGGCATTAAACCTCTTCCGTCATTCTATGCTTTTGTAAATATTAACTAAAATTGGTATCCTTTCCTCACTCATGCAGTTAATGTGCTCTTCCCATTTCCTTTTATTCTCTTAGATTTGTAGTTTAATTTATGAATATCCAGTTCTTTTCTAATTGTTTAATTTCTTATTAATTGCAATTATAATACATCATTTAATTATTCTTAAAACTCTTATGCTGTCTGAATTTTCTTATTGTCCTTTTTTTTCATGAACCATGATTCACTGCCATACACGAGCACGGGAATCTGTGGTCTTATACATATAAGTTTTATTTCTTTTCTTGTTTATTTTGTAAAGAACTTGTTATAGTCCCACATACATGCTGAAACGTATTTACGATATATCACATACATATTTTCTATACTTCGTATAGTAAGTAGGGAGTGTATTGCATTCCACCCAATAACTTTATATTGACGCCTCAAGGGGAAAATGTAATTTTTATATAAAAGTGGACCAGTAAATGAATGTATACGAGGGGGGACCCAAAAGAGACCGGACTCCGAGAGCGCTACCACTCGTAGACATAGTGCAGGGTTCTCACGCTAGATGGTGTTGGTAGAGACCTTCATGAAACAGCTGTGCAGACGGCGTCAGTGTAGAGCTGAAAGTGCAAGTGTGGTATTGTGTTTCTCTGACTGTTGGTGGGTTACCTCTGCGAAGTCGTTATGACAATTGTAAAAGAACAAAGAGTGTTGTGAAATTTTGTTTCCTGCTTAAAAAACTGCAACAGAGGCACACCAAATGCCTCAGGAAGCTTTCCAGGAGGACGCTATGAGCCGTACACAGGTTTACGAGTGGTTTGGGCGCTTTAAACGTGGTAAGATGTGTGTTGGAGACCAAGCTCGTTCTGGACGCCCTTCAACATCGCGAAATGAGGGGAACATTGAAAAGGTCCGCCAAAAGATCAACGAGGATCGTCGCCAAACAATCGAACAAATTTCAGCAGTGACAGGAATCAGTTGGAGCTCATGCCAGCGGATTTTGAGGGAGGATTTGCACATGAGACGCGTTGCTGCTAAATTTGTTCCACGCGCCTTCTCATACAGGAGCACAAAACCATCCGCATGAATGTGTGTCAGGACTTGAAAACAGAGATTGCACGTAATCCAAACTTCTTCAACAAAGTCATTACAGGGGATGAGAGTTGGTGTTACGGGTATGACCCAGAAACCAAGTAAGCGTCAAGCCAGTGTGGACTCCCAACTCTCCCGGACCAAAAAAGGCAAGGCAAGTGAGGTCAAATTTGAAGGTGCTGATTATTGTCTTTTCTGATGTTCGTGGAATTTTGCATCGGGAATTCGTACCCTCTAGCCAGACTGCTAAACCAGCACTTTTACTTGGATGTTTTAAGGCGTCTGCGAGAGGGGAAACGTCCGGAACTTTGGCGATCAGGTGACTGGTTTCTGCATCACGACAACGCTCCAGCACACACGGCCTTACGAGTGACCCACGATTTGGCATCTTAGAGGTGGTCTGTCGTTTCCCAAGCTCCGTATTCGACGGACCTAGCCGCATGCTACTTTTTCCTATTTTCACGAATGAAAAAAGCGCTAAAAGGAAGCGTTAACTATGTGGAGGCTGTAAAAACAGCTTCGCAAAGGTCACTGGACAATATAAAACTTGAAGAGTTGCAAACATGCTTCCAACTGAGGGAAAAGATACTTGACAAGTTCATCGCATGTAATGGAGAGTATTTTGAAGGTGACTGAAGTAATTTTGTAAAAACGTTCATCAATAAAATTTTTATGACAACAATCCGGTTTCTTTTGTGTCCCCCCTCGCATGTTCATTTTTAAATTTTCGTCTGATATCTTAGTTTCCCATGTAATGAGCCAAAAATGTATCATATTCAACAATGGTAGTCGAAATGATTTAAAATTTTGACCAAATTCAAAAATATTTTAAAATTTAAAATAATCAACAAAATTAAGTAAAACAAGTAAAAAACCCTCCCTCCAAAAGTTCTTGTTGCTCAATAGGTTTCTTATTTTTAACTTAAATTTTAAGCTGTACTACTGAAGTTGACGCCAGAAAGTTATATTACACGATCTAATTACTAAGGGGAACACCAGACTGATTGTCAAGCTGACAGAGTAATAATTTTTTAATGTAAATTTATATTGAGGAATTAATCCCGGCCATGGCATTGAATTTTTCAGTTGGCTCTAATTAATCAAAAATCACCCATATACGGGAGTAATGTATTTAAAAGGATTAATTCTTTAAGGATTAATTCCTCAATATAAATTTACATTAAAAGGTAATCTACGATAAATATCCTGGTAATTAAGTACTTACAATAGTAAGTCGCCACAAGTGGTTGTCTCAAATTTGAGAACCCTAAAGTGGTCTACCGGGAAATATGAGTCAATTGGAGAATTTAATGTCAGGAAGGCACGTTGACCATGGTAGCTCAAGGGTAGAGCAACTGGACGGAAACCAGTAGATCCGTGGTTCAAATCCCGGCCATGGCATTGAATTTTTCAGTTGGCTCTAATTAATCAAGAGTAATAATTGCCAAATATGATGTTATTTTCAAGTTAAATGCAAATGCACTGTGTATTTTATCAGTTGAGTTTTGGAAATTTTATTGAACGTGGTGCAATTTTATACCATTTATTAAAAGTAAATTTTCCTTGTTTTCTTTTTGGTAAAAATGAAACATTGTTAAGTATGTGTAATTTTCTATATTGTTGAAGAAATAGCAGGACAAAATACTAACTGCATTCTGCTCAATCAACAGGGGTTCTTTTGTAACAAGAAGAAGCCTAAAGACTGAAATGAAACCGACTAAAGCAAACATAGAATTAAGTTAAAATCAAGATAATAATTTTCGCAACAAGTTATAATTTTTAAGACAAGAAATTTTAAATGCATTTTTTGCGAATATTACTTACGTTTTTTTTTGTTTGCATATAGAAAGGAAAACCATAATTATTGACGGATAAAATAAAGAAAAGTAATGATAATAATAAGAAATGGCCATATGTCAAATTCGATGCATGGAGTAAGAAGCACCAAATAGTCAATGTGAGAACCGGTGGAACTAAGACTTAGCAGCCTGATAATCCTATGACCCTGACGGTTTGCAACCTGGAAGGAAGCGTAATACCAATATTCCATTTGTTAAGTACGCCAGGTGTGTCGGAATTACGTCAAACAGTTCTTTGAAATACCAGAGAATATACTGATACGGGACAGTCGCTTTTATCCGTATAGGATGGGTTTGAACCCATGGCATTGAGATCTGTAGACAAGCACCTAACCAATGAGCCACTCATACCGTCCAGAGTGGAGAGGTGAGTTCCCCCCCCCCCCTTCACACACTCTTTCTCTCTCTTTTACATATTTTCTTTCAAGTCATAGAAACTACAATCAACTGTTGTTTGCAACATAAGTCAAGCTAATACAGTTTAAAGTACAGTGTTAAGATAAATATGATAAAATGGATTAAGAAGGTGCCAATTTTTGAACTTTTGTTTGAAGTATTTGAGGGTACAGTATTGAGCTTCTATAGCCAGTTTTTTTTATACATTTGCGTCCATTGAGAGGATAGTCATTGCAAAGGTTTGCCTTAACTATCTGAAGGAACACTGTTCTAAGAAACTTGCGGCGAGCAAAATGGTATTGCTAAAGATTGTCTGCGCTCTGTGAAAGCAGCCAGTCTAGTTGTTGGGATGGAAGTTGACCTCGGAACCAGTGTATTGGAGCTCAAATCGGGTGATATAAGGCTCCATAGGATCACTGAGCCCCGCCGTGATTAGCTTCCAGCGTTCCCTTCGCAGGAATTCAAACCATTCCCTCTGTAATGCCACATTTCCAGGATTTTTCTGAATTATCCAGTGTAATGTTCCCGTTACCTTACGTTTACCTAACCTGTCGTCTAACCATATATACTTCAGACAAGCGGAAAGTGTCTCACAGACCAAGGCCTTTATGTGCTAAGTTTAATCCAACTTCAGATATGTTGTTAAATGAGGCATTAGAACAATATTATAAACAAAAAGTAGCATTACATATGTTATTCTGGGCACTTTCTCATACTTAAGGAAGAGGCAAAAGGTGTGGTACTACAATAACCAAGGAAATGCATTCGAAGTCTATACACATAATAACAAACCCTTACCTTTTTAGGATATAATACCAAAAGCACTCAAAAGAATTAATCTACTCTTATTCAGACTATTCTTACCAGGTTTTCTACTTTATGTAATTCGAGATAAGCAATTGCAGAAATTGTGTAGGTGCAAAGGTAATATGATAATATCGGGTTATCGAAAAGTCGCTCCACACCTCTCGTGTAACCAAGATATCCCTAGAGTCGGGAATTCCGTTGGCAGCACTGGAACACAAGCACGGAGATCAAACTGTCCAGCACAGTGACTCATTGGCAGCCGTGAGTACGTGCTGGAAACAAATGTTTCGGAATGGAATCCAGAAAGCTAGGGATGCCAACCTTTCTTCGAGCGGTACGCTAGTACATCAGTGCGCAGAGTTACTGATGATCCGTTACAATAGGCATTAACCATAGTCAAAGCATTTTAAGAGGTGGTCACTACGTGGTTATGAAATTCACTTCTCTTTGTATGACAAAGAGATTAAAATATGGATAAAGAATTCCCAATTGAGAAAAGTATAAGCGTAGAAAAATTCAGACATGAAAACAGAAATATCTCGAAAAAATATACTATAAGTTGTGGATTAACCAAACTTACACTTTTTATATAATCATATTTTGTTTACCAGTTACGAAAAGTTCATAAAAATGAAGGTACTTCAGAGGACATTCCAAGGAAGTTCAAGATATACATTTCATTATTCATGAAAATTTTAAGACTATGGTATTTTAATTATGTCAATTACAGACAATTTTGAGAAAATCCAAATTTCACATTTGGGTAGGGGAATTTTCTTGAAAACCTTGTGTCACATCCTTGAAATACCAAGTGTGGTATTCAACCAACTTTTTGTTTTTGAGTTTTGCTGCTAGCAGTCATTTACACATGCACTCGCATTATAACTAACATAACCACAGGCATAAATATGAAGCTATTAATTTTTAAATTCAGTGGACTTCAAAAGGTGTATTTAAATTGAAATCTCGCGGTCCAGTTGTTGGGTGAAATGCAATACTTTCTACTTAGTATGGACATGAGAAATAAAGTAGTATTTTTTTATTAAGGGGACCACAAAACATTTTGTTGTGAAATTTTGGGTGAAATACAATATGTACTTTCCCTACCTCTTATGTAAGTGAAAGTGATAACTTCGTGTGCGTATTATGATCCTATTAAAGCTTGCGCTTGTGTCACCGTAATTTAATAATAATAATAATAATAATAATAATAATAATAATAATAATAATAATAATAATAATAATAATAATAATAATAATAATAATAATAATAATAATAATAATAATAATAATAATAATAATAATAATAATAATAATAATAATAATAATAATAATAATAATAATAATAATATTAATAATAATAATAATAATAATAATAATAATAATAATAATAATAATAATAATAATAATAATAATAATAATAATAATAATATTAATAATAATAATAATAATAATAATAATAATAATAATAATAATAATAATAATAATAATAATAATAATAATAATAATAATAATAATAATAATAATAATAATAATAATAATAATAATAATAATAATAATAATAATAATAATAATAATAATAATAATAATAATAATAATAATAATAATAATAATAATAATAATAATAATAATAATAATAATAATAATAATAATAATAATAATAATAATAATAATAATAATAATAATAATAATAATAATAATAATAATAATAATAATAATAATAATAATAATAATAATAATAATAATAATAACAATAATAACAATAATAATAATAATAATAATAATAATAATAATAATAACAATAATAATAATAATAATAATAATAATAATAATAATAATAATAATAATAATAATAATAATAATAATAATAATAATAATAATAATAATAATAATAATAATAATAATAATAATAATAATAATAATAATAATAATAATAATAATAATAATAATAATAATAATAATAATAATAATAATAATAATAATAATAATAATAATAATAATAATAATAATAATAATAATAATAATAATAATAATAATAATAATAATAATAATAATAATAATAATAATAATAATAATAATAATAATAATAATAATAATAATAATAATAATAATAATAATAATAATAATAATAATAATAATAATAATAATAATAATAATAATAATAATAATAATAATAATAATAATAATAATAATAATAATAATAATAATAATAATAATAATAATAATAATAATAATAATAATAATAATAATAATAATAATAATAATAATAATAATAATAATAATAATAATAATAATAATAATAATAATAATAATAATAATAATAATAATAATAATAATAATAATAATAATAATAATAATAATAATAATAATAATAATGTTCACACATTGTCTTTTGTTTCATATATTTTGTGCATATTCACACAGAGAATCCTTCGTTTTTTGGCACACTATAATAAGATAACGGTCGCATATCTTCTCACACAACTGTATTACATTAAAGCCTATTCGTTGCATCTCAAGCATCATTGCGCAGCAGAAATAATAATTCTGCACATTTGGTCGTGTTGTTTGGCAGTTGATAACCAGAGAATCTGGAATTCCGCAGATATTGATTGAGCTTGGCCTTGTTTTTGTTTTCTGGTCTGTAGTTCAGCGCTACGCACGAAACTTGACTTTTGTATAAACTTCAAATCTGATATCGTTTACCGAGTTTACAGCGGTCTACTTGGGCTGCTATTTTCCGCGTAATTAATGTAGATGCGAGTCTTAGATGTTATGTTTTTAAACGGAGAAGAAAGGAAGTGATGAACAATCCTTTATAAACATCGCAGTTAACATTGAGAATATAGTGGGAACAGTAACATCATGTGTTAGCTTTTATGATTATCACGCTCGCAGTTACATTACTTAATGGTTATCAGTAACCATTGGCTTTAACTATATTTTAATATGTACGATGTCCATGTAGACATAATTTATTATCTGATGGAATTTAAAAGGAAGTTGCTTAGTTGCTTCACCAGTTTTATTACCACAATGTTTATACACTCCAATGCAGTTGTACTTTCTTCTACATTTTTTGGGCTATATATAGTTTTACAGGAGATCTGAGGTACATGGGTACATAACTATTACGAGGGCTGTTCAATAAAGAATTATCACAATTTTTTGACCATGTACCTTTAACTTACCCTCATAATTTTGATGATCCTACTCAAAATAGTCTCCCCTGAATGCGATGCACTAGTCCCATTGTTTCTACCAGTCTTCAAAGACATGCTGGAAACCATTTTTGAGAAATCCTTCAAAATCGCCTCCGCAGCCTTCAGCACTGCTTTTCATGATGGATAATGCTTCCTGGGAAGCCGTTTCTTCAAGTTACGGAATAGACAAGTGTCACATGGGGCTAATTCCGGACTATATGGAGGGTGAGGGATGCACTCCACATTGATTTTTACAAGATATTCAGCAACAACATTGGCAATATGCGGCCGCGCATTATCGTGGTGCAGCAGCCAGCCTGCTTCATGGAAATGTGGTCTTTTGCGTCTGATATTGACTTGCAATGTTTTCAGGATATCCCTGTAGTATTGTCCAGTTACTGATGTGTGTGCAGGTACAACATGCTGATAAGCCATTCCATGAATATCAAAGAATGAGATGACCATAACTTTCCAAGCAGAAGCAACCACTTTTGCTTATTTGGGGGGTTGGTGATGAAGGAGATTTCCACACTGAGCTTTTCTATTTGCTCTTAGGATCAAAATGATGTGACCAGGTTTCATCAGCATTGAATACGTTTGAAAGAAACTCCGGATTTTCCTCTAACATCAACTTTAACTGCATGCAGACCTGCATGCGAATGTCCTTTTGTTCATGAATCAACAGTCTTGGAACCCGACGCGCACAAACATGTCTCATGTGTAATGTTTCTGTCACCAACGTGAGGGTGGCACTCAATTAAATGTTCAGTAATTCAGAAAGTGTTCTTAAGGTAATTCGTCGATCCTCTCTCACAATGGCAGCAGCAGTGTTGATGTTTTCTTGTGTAAAAGCAGCAGCTGGAACACCGGGTCCACCTTCCTTTGAAATTGATTTTCTCTCCTCTTTAAATATTTTAAACCACCTTCGAGCTGTGCTGTAGGGAAGAACAGACTCTCCATAGGCCTCCTGTAACATTTTATAGGCCTCAACTTAAGATTTGTTGAGACGAAAACAGAATTTCAAAGCCGCATATTGTTCCTCGTGTGTTACCTCCATTGCAGCGGTAGGCGATACTGAACATGCCTGAACTTTCCCGGTTCTCACAGGTGGGAACCAGGAATAGCAACACTGAAACTACTACGGCATGTTTGTTTTACAATAAGCTAACAGAGCATAATAATATTGAATTTTAATGCGAAAAACTATGACCGTAAAAAATTATGATCATTCTTTATTAAACAGCCCTCGTACGGTAACGTTATGCAGATATAGCACAGCAGAACACATCATTATTTGCTACATAAAAATGATTGGACTTAAACACAACCTAACAACTCTTAGTAGGACATTAAATATGTTAATGACATTCTTAAAGGTGATGTTGCAATAGAAATGAAACATTAATGACCAAACATACAGTATTGCCTAACCAACAAGATAAATACAGGTAATCTCAGTTGAAAACATAGATAATGTGTATGTACAAAAGCGGATAATTAATATTTTTCTCACCAGATGGTGAAGTAGATCCTCAAGCAACTCACGAACTCTTGCGGAGAAAATAAATATTGCAAATCGAATTGATACTGCTGCTAATAAGTGATATATAAATAGTGATACTCAAACTGGGTAACTCTTACAGTATGGCCACTGGATCTCCGCCTCTGACGTTCTGCGGTTGTAGGAGGCGGAGGGGAAGGTTAATGGTACCAATATAGAGAAATGAGCAATTGAAAACATATCCACAAAATTATCCTTAGACTGAAAACATAGGACTATATATTAGCTTTAAGGAATTGAAATGAAGTAGATCCAGTAACCCTTGACAATGTATTGAACACTATTAAAGATCAAAAGGCACCAGGAATAGATGGAATGAATGGTGAACTTATAAAATACAGTAGAATAATGTGCAAATTAACAACACTACATTTAATTAATAATTGTTAGCAAAAATGAAAAATACCTGAATCATGGTCAATAGCTCTAATCAAAAATATATTCAAAAAAGGAGATCGCAAAAACTGTGGAAATTATAGAGGGATAAGTTTAATGAATACAAGTTACAAAATATATACTAAAATAATAAGTAATAGACTGAAAACTATTACAGAGTTACTTATAGGAGAAGAGCAAGGGTGGATTCCGCAAAGGCCGATCCTGTACAGATAACGTATTTGTCCTTAATCAAATAATAATTGAACAACGAAGGGAAAAGAAACTGGAAACACATATCGCATTAATTTACCTGGAAAAGATTTTTGATAGAATAAATAGATCAAAACTGTGGCAAATATTAGAAAGTAAGGCTTACCCACCATATATTAGTGCAATAAAAGGCATAACACAAATACAACTATAAGAATTGATACTGGGGATAGGCTATCAGAACAAATTTCTACCAATACTGGACTAAGACAAGGGTGTAGCTTATCACCTGCACTTTTTAGCATATACATGGACGATATTCTAAATGAATGGAAGGTTTTAGTAGACCCAGGAATCAAAATAAAGCAAAATATTCATATTAATAACCTACTGTTTGCGGATGACCAAATATAGATTCATCGGAATGAAAATCAAATGCAACAATCAATGAATATTCCAAATGATATTAGCACAAAAGTATAATTTTAAAATATCAGAAGAAAAAAACAAAATTATGGCTTTTAAAGGAAATTATAATGTAAGATCAAAAATGTTTTAGGAAATAGAATTTTAGAACAAATATCTAGTTTTAAATATTTTGTATGTAACATAAGCTTTAGAAAAATACTGATATATAAGTAAAAGTATACAAATTCCGAGCAATATATGGGACAATCTAAAGAACCTTTAAAAACAGAGTGAGAAGGGATACCAAATTAAAAATGTATAAGGTAATGGTTATTCCAACTTTACTATATGGAAGCGAAACCTGGGTGCCAACACAAAAGGATTTAAATAAAATACAGACTGCAGAAATGAAATTTTTAAGAAGTGATAAATGTTGTACAATATTGGACAAAATAAGAAATGAGGATATTATAAAGGAATTAGAAATCGAACCAATCCATGACAAAATATCAGAACGAAGGCAACAATGGCATGAACATATTTTAAAAATGGAGGATGGAAGATATCCCAATGCAGTACTAAACTATAATCCAAAAGGAAGAAGAGACAGAGAACGACCCAGGAAACGCTGGAGAGATCTATGAAGCCGGAACGGGCGATATGCCCAAACCGTGGAGTGAAGAAGAAGCATTGAAATCGAACTTGCAATTTCACTATTTTGCAATATATTTATTACAACACCATTCTATTCGAAAATTTCTTTCACACGCTTTACGCATGCTGCTTCTTTTTGTAATACTGGGAGTTGAGGCGGTCCTTGCCCGTTAAGCACCTCGTTGAGCCCTCCCGACACTCAACACCTCATAAGATAGGGTATGTGATAGGTGAGGACTACGGATGGGAGATTTCCAACAGGTCGGGTTTTTTTTTCTCAGGGTAGATCTGCATGAATACTCGCTTTTGAGTTCCAGGGAGTGGGTGCGTCCTGACAGTGTGTGGGTATTATCACATATAAGACACCACGACCTTTGAATGTCAAGTTTATTGTTACAATTAGTCCTCTCCACTCGCCACTGTTGCCGATGTTATTCGCACATTAGGCGCAGGATTTGAGATTTTACCGTTGCTGTGCGCATGACACGACTTATATGTATCTGTGTACGCGTTGTTCCTGAACGTCGATAGTGAATTACTTCGCACAACATAGTATTTCCGGGGGATTATTAAAAAAAACGGAGTTTGGTGAAATCTTAATGACGTTGTAACGTGTGCAGTTTCTCTCATTCGCTAACACAGGGTGTTCGATAACCACCTAATGTGAGTTACTCCGTCCATCCACGAACGCGGACTCTGATGAACCTTTTAGTACTTGTCGCCCCCTTCACACGCCGAAACAGAGTGTTTTTCCTAGCAAACATCGAACGTCGCCATTGCACAAATTTCCCCTTACTTTCGCCAAATTTTGGACACTTTAGTGGTCATGTGACCTGTTGCTTGTCCCTTATAGGTTGTGTTTCATCCCTACTCTTGAATTTAATAGCAATTTCTAGTGTATGAGGTATGTATTCCACGCGAATTTCTCTTTCCCACAGTAAAGCTAATTAATGCATAAGCATGTTTGAAAATGTGTATCTTAAATTCCAGAGTCTATTCTCTCGTCACGTATCATATGCAGGCCAAGCCATGGGCTGGCGCCGAGGGTCTATCCTTGGACAATGCCACCTTTGTCGGCTAGAAACACAAAGCAAATACCTGTGAGGGGAAGGTGTACATGTTCCTCGTTCTCATGACACGTTGGGGTCTCCTGCTTTCAATAATATATATCGGGATTGCCTGTTTAGTATCTGCACTGGTATATTTAATCATTATTCTATATATTTATTATAACTTTGTTTTATTCATATTGTGGTATCTATCCGCCCTTAATTATGCATGTAATAAGACTTTCGGGGTTATTATGCCGATGTTATGCCTAACAGGGTCGGTATCAGAGTCTGTACATCCGGTGTCGTGATCAGGAAGTTAAAACTTTCTGCTAGCGCCAATCAGCATTGTCGCTGCTGGGTGTGGCTAGCAAATCCAACACGGTGTTGCCACTTTAATTTTATGTGGACCACGTGCCTACAATTGCTTTTGGTACTTGCACTGGTGAAGTTTGTTTGCCATTTTGTGCGTACGTGAATTACGAATTTTAGTGTTTGTAAATCCTATTATTATCGCTATTATGATAATATGGCTACTGGTTCGTGAAATATGTAAATGCGTGAAATATTTAAAATATGCATTGTTCCTCTGCTTGAAATTCCCGCTAAGGTGTTGGTAACAGTCCATTTCACCCTCTCGAGAAATGTCAGAGCCGGAGAACGGCTGGCTGAACTGTAGTTATCTTCGTTACAAGATAACCGTTAAGTTACTTTCTGCGCATCTCTGGCGTGAATACATATAAGGTAGCCTCAAATAATATAACCAGAAAAAAGTTATACTACAGATTAACTACTGCAATATTGTAGCGAGTCACTATTGCAGCATACAAACCGCAAGCAACATTCGTGAAAAACGAAGGAGGCCATGAAAGGAATTTTTTCTTCTCGATTTTATCTAACAGTGGCGTGGAGATAATGCTGCCTCTGTTGCCGCCGGCAATAGCTAATATATTGAAGAAAGTGTTCCAATATTTTACCTTAATTTTTGTTCAAACAATAATGAAATATCCAAGGGATTTCACTTTGAGATTTCAATTGCGTTAATTTGTGACCGATTCACCAGGATTGATTGAGGATAGATCCTCCGAGGCCGGTAATCTAGCATCCTCTGTTTCTAAATAGCTGGTTATTCTGCCATTGGCTCTCACCGGCAAACTCGGAGCTTGCAGATTCACGTGTGATATCAGTGACCTTGTGAGGCTTTAGTTATTTAGAGCACAATTGTTGCCAGTGCATTGCACAGGCAAACCGCAAGTTTTAATGTTAATTCTTCACTTACAACAGTAATATGTTAAAAGATTTAATGTTAAACACAGCAAGAAGAATGAAATTAGAATTTGCGGGTAAAAGTGTCTGTGATTGTGTGATCAAAAACCTTTTAAATCTGTCTTTGAGTTCGCGTTCTTTTGATGAAAAATGTCACATAATTTCAACAGGAAGGCCAACCCCAGATCTTAAACCTGTAAAAACTAAATCATACGGTGGTTTCGGAAGGTATTTGGTTTTGGAAGCTATTTTACTATTTACTGGTATAATGAGTTTCCTTGGCTATGTGGCTGTGACAAATTTTTGAAACTATTTCGTCGGCCATGTCTGTTTTTTCCTTATGAAAAGAATGCGCAGATGACAGATGACATCAGCAACATGGAGAGTTTTCGCACTTTGAAAGTCTGTCATGAAAATTCAAAAATTTATATTGCTTCCGCTGTAATTTACTAAGTTAAGTTTGGAAAAACGACACTTCTTTGAGTGACCGCTTAAGAACTGTGTTGAAAAGCATAGCGAAGATGTGAAAAGAAATAGGTATACAATGGCATGTTGATAAATGCTGCTTGCTGAACAGCTAAGCAAGTATTCATGGGTGGTGGCGTGTCCGAAAATTTGGATATTACAGGTAACTACGTAGAGCTCTAATATCTAATTGCTCAAACAGATGATAAGTTGGGGAAACATCTTCGGACTGTATTTTGAGAAACGTCAAATGACACTATTGAGTGCATTTCTCGTGTTTTGATTAATGAAATAAAGAGACAAGTTTTATATCAGTAATCATGAATGAAAACACTAATACATCAAATACATCACAGGAGGTCCCGAGTTCAAATCTCGGTCAGGGTGAGTTACCTGGATAGGTTTTTTCCAGGGTTTTCCCTTACCCTTCAGGATGAATGTCGGATAATTCCAAGCTCCACGGACCCTGGACTCATTTGAGCATCATTTCACCCAATTCATTCACCATCCGATATGACTTAACGTTGGAGGACGTAAATAGCAACCAAAAAATCGCAATTATTAGGTGTTCTATCATCTTATATCGTACCAAACAGATGAGTTAAAGAAGGATTTGTAAGTTTTTGTGACGTCAGCAGTGATCGCACAGCAGTCAGTTTTTCCAAGCATTTGTTCGAACTCATGGAGGAATTCATATCTGGCGCGAAACTCATGGCATAACCTAGGATGGCGTGGCCGTAATGACAGGAGAACATAACGGTTTATACTGAATTGATAGAGGGAAAATGAACAAGCTTTATTTGTGCATTGCTATGCCCATAAGCTGCATTTAGTTTAGCAGCAATCAATCAGTTAGATAAACAAGTATGAGTTACTTTTTCAAACAGTGCCAGGACTGTCTAAATGTTTTTTACAAAATCGCCCAAAATCGCAGAAGATTTAGACAGCGAACTCAAAAAAGAAGCTCATTCCAGCAGTGACTGCTACGAGATGGAATTGCGTAAGCAGAATGATTGATGTATTTTTCAACTTGAAGACTGAACTTGTCGCCATATTTAAATTAATGGCAGAAGATGAGGATGAATGGAATGCTGGAACAAGAGCATCTGCATGGGGCTACTACAGGACCTCCTAAGCTTTGATTTCAGATTCATATTTTGTACTTCTTATTTGTGCTTCCCAAGTCTGAATTTTAGTTTAATATCCTTCAGAAAAAGATATTTGATATCGGTTTCTGCAAAAAAAAAAAAAAAAAAAAAAAAAAAAAAATAGATCAATAACTTCAAAAACAGCATGAAAGAGTTGCATGGAAATTTTGTCAAATTGATTTTGTCAGGGATAAAATCTGATCAAGATTGCTACGAAATACCGTGCTTTCAAACAGATCGAGACTAAATTAAGGTGAAAATGACACAATATGATCGTATCGACGAATATTTTATAAGACCATAGATACGATTCTTGGCCAAAAAAGCCTACAGAATTTCAGACACAAACCTACTTCAGTCCCTGTCATTGTTGGACTGTCTTTCATTCGCGGAATATGACAAACTTTCGCAGAGGGTGCTTTTAAAACTTTTCTTACTTATTATAGAGATTATTTCAAAATAGTGCGATTTTGAAACGAACACTGATATTGTTAAACAAAAATCAGACCTGGGAAATAAAAGTGAAAACACCAAAAATAAGAATTCCATGAATTTCGAAACAAAGGAGTCCACGAAGTTCAACAATGTTTAAATGTTATGCTACATAATGAAGTTTTGCCACAGGTGCATAAACTTTCTGAACTAATTTTAGTTAATTGATGAAAATTAATCTTTTCTTCACACTAGCCGTATGTAGGCTAAGATCTATGATAGAATCAACATAAAACGATAGTAAGTCACCACAAACGGTGTATCTAGAATGCGAGAGCCCCTAGTGGTCTACTGGAGAAATATACGAGTCAGATGGAGAATTTAATGTCAGGACGGCACGTTGGCCATGATAGCTCAATGGGTTACAGCGGCCGGACGGAAACCAGGAGATCCGTGGTTCAAATCCCGGCCATGACATTGAATTTTTCATGTTGAATCTGTCTATTTATGAATTAATTTTGACTATTGCTGCCACCAGAGCTCTGCAGAACGATCTTCTCCAGCGCTCCACAGAATTCACACTTATCTAGGAAGCACTCAAACTCAAAATATACTTTCATCTGTCTTCTTGTGGAAAGAGGTTGCTTAATGCACTTAAAAAGCAACTGAAAGCAACATTCGAAAACTGCATCAGTGATTTTTTTTAGAAGAATCGGCGCACAGAACTAAAATACAAATAGACACTATAACTTGGAGAAATTGCAAATACATTTTAAGGTATTTCGCAGTAATATTTATTTATATATTTGTTTGGACTTGTTTTATGTTGTAAAATTGCATACAACCTACATAATATTAACCTCGAAACCCTCGGATTCCGAGACTGCCACTCTCCAAATTACGTCTGAAGCAACCGAAAACACTTCTGAATCATCCACGACACTGATATCGATTTACGTTTGTTTCACATAAAACTATATTTTATTGAACTCTTGTGTTTTAAATCAATTTATGCTGATGTTATTTGTTATAAGCAGTTCATTTGTTTCCGTTGTCTATAACAAGAAAAGAAATTTTGAATTATCTGCTTCAAAAGGCCTTAAACTAGGACATGAACCTAATTTACTTCCCGCAGTAGATCGTCCTGTTAAATTAATAAGAAATGAATTGTAATTACAATTGTGATTAAAATTTCAAAAAGTTATGGTAACCAAATAGGAAAACACACGTGGCAGGGTCCCCCAAACTATCTGTTGGAAACTCCTCGGCAGGCCAGTACAACCTGCAACTTACTGGACTGTGGTATGCAAACGGCCCCACCTGACGCGTTTGAAGACCGGAGATGGTACTACCGGAGGAGAAAGTTTTACTTTGAGCATATTGTCACAAGTGACTGTTTCGATTAACACAAATAGTAGTTCATTTGACTACAGAGGTATGCGTGATGTCCCTCCCTCACTCCATCACCCTCTGGTGACATGACTGAGTCTGGTGCATAAATATCTTTGTTTTGTGTGCTGGTCTTTGACCGTGCCGGGCATAATGCCCCGGCTGCGTAAGATATGTGGTCCGAGGGACCATTTTTGTAATTATTTAGTTTAGTAAATATTCTTATTAATTGAATTGTAGTTTTAGTTAGTGTTACCCATCCTTTTATGGGAAATCCAATCCAATAGGAAATCCAACCTCTCCGCAATGCATGTGAGTCCCATCTGAGCAATCGTTCGTGCAAGGTCTGGCCATGTGGTATCTTTATCCATTAACATCCATAGTCAGGTCTTCACAATATCATCCCGCCATGCACCGCCGAAACAACCGCCGACACTTCTACAGACCAAAAGATGATAGATAATCTGAAATAATAATGGAGGTGAAATGGAGGGACAGAAACTTCGGGGTATACAATTAACATACCCAGCATTCTCCTGCGACCCAGAAAAAACTCCGAAAGTAGATCGACCACGGGAATTGAACCCGGGTCTCCCGAATGCTGGCCACAGACGAAAGCGCCTGAGCCATCCCGCTAGGTCAAACCCGTGCATACAAGAGACATTGCTTTCGCAAACCTTTACGATGAGCCAAACGTGATGGCGCATATTCACAGCTAAATGCGCTTAATTTCCCTCCGTTCATGTGAAGTATAAAGGTAAGCGCACTAATTACATAAGCTTTACCTATCATACTCAGCTGCAAAAAAATAACTGACAGTCAATTAATATACTTTTACTAAAGCCATAAGCTCCCCACAATGAGTCTCTCAGTGAATTGTAAGAATCGAACCACAACACAATTTATTTAACACGATACAAGCTAGTCTACTACAATAGATGGTGCACAATATAATTTATGACTAGTTATGCTGATATCTTAAAGAGAATATTACAGTAATGATAATTGGTAAGTCATTATATCAAACTCACGATCACTGTTAGCTATACTCTCACGATCAAAGCACTGAAATGAGTGGTAGCAATGTTGCTTCAAAAATCCTGCTAGCAAATAAAAAAGTGCATATGGAACAGAAAAAGATAAAATAATAAATACCGCGACTTGAAACATGCATTTGACATAGCCATTCTGTTAGCTAACGAAACCGAGCTGGCTCCATATGCTTCAGTATACTTCAGTGTAATGAAATTAATTTATTAGTAATTTATGAAATTTAATATTTTAAAGTAATTGAAGAATGATAGGATGGCATATTTGTATTTTAAAACTAAAAGGATAAAAATGCTAATTATATTAATATGTTTAAATTATTTTGATTTAAGGATCTGCTACAGTAGTTGAGCAAGAAGTTGTTGAGGTTTTATTTCAGTTTTAAGTTTTCTTTCCTTTCTTTTTACTGTAGTTGTAGGTCCATCTGAAGAATTTTTATGTAGTTAATTATGTTGCTTTGATTTCAATAAATTAAAAGTTTGAAATATACGTCCTGGTTTAAGGAACTAGGTACCAGGACGAAGTATTTTATATTTTTATTTATTGTTTATTTGTTTATTTATTTATGCTTCAGTATATTAGGCAATTTACAGAGTAGATCATTTTAGGAACAAAATATAGGGAGGGTAAATTAATCTTGTTGAAACCCAAACACTTTCACTAATTCGGTAAGAGGCATGTCTAAGTTCTCAGGTTGCACTTAGCAATTCGATCTATACAAGAACGCTGTTGCTATACCCCTGACGGGACCCTCCCGGCAGTGAAGGATGATGTATGAGAAGACAGAGGGCGGTCAGACTTAGGAGGCATGACAGCCAAGGGCAGGGTTCTTAGATTTTCAGACTGAGACGGTCAGGTGGCAAGTCATGCAAACGCTACCTTTCGTCTGCAAGCTTACATATCCCACTGGAGCCCCGGCAACTCAATGGAGAGGGCAAAGATTTAAGAATAAAGGTTTGTATAGAGCATCTATTTTCCTTGCCATGCAATACTGAGGCTCCCACCGGCACTTAAAACAATCGAAACAAAAGGAGAGGTAAAGGGGAAGTGAAAAGAAATGGAGGGACAAGGACTTCAGGGGATAAAAGTAAGCTTCCCAATAAAGTATAAAGAGAGAGAAAGTAATGAGGTGTTTGGACATACAGCTCGATGAAAAAAGACATTTTGATGACCATATAAGGAAGATTCAGGAAAAAAACAAGAATCGTGATAATGAAGTTATCAACGCTATCCACAAGAACGTTCAAACTCCCACCAACATCGGTAAAGATATGCCATATGAGCCTAATGGTAAGAATAACAGCGAATGGGTCAGGAATATGGGCACAAAGAATGCGTCTGAAGAAGAATGTCAAACGAATAAGAGGAGTACAGTGACAAGGACTAATTAGGAACATTGGTGCAACGAAAACCACACCTACAATGGCCTTACTGGTAGCGATGGCGATATGGCCCTTCGATCTGATAATCAGACAACGAGGAGTAAGATTCTGACTTAAGGAGGGAAACCACGTGGAGGTTGAAGAAATAATAGGGAGTCCATGCGCCACAAGATCAGAAATAGCACAGAAGCTAATTGATGAATGGCAATAGGAGTGCGATGGGATACCAGAAGGAAGAAGAGTTTTGGAAATTAATGATAAGAATTTCTTTCCTTTGAAGTTTTATATCGCAATAACAGAGAAAGATTGAAATTAAAAGAGATACAACCCAAAAGAGGAGGAATACACTATTTTACTGGACATGGGTCGCCTAAAACCTCTTTCAAAAAGATTGGGAGTCAGGATGATGATATATGCAACATATGTGAAAGAACAGATTCGCCTGAGCACGCCATGTTCGAATGTGCAAAATAAAAGGAGAACTTAAAACAACAAAGGAAGTCACTGCAAGGAAAGCAAATATGGATCATCATTGGGAATGTACAAGACCACAAAATACTGGAAGAAATGGCAGAAATAATATCAGGGAAAGTAATGGAAGAATACAATCAACAACGACAAGAGTGGGAGGTAAGAAGGGGAGAGCGACGGAAAACAGGATCAATTATAATGGGAACAACACCAAGAAGGTCGGAAAGATTAAGGCAATGGCAACCCAGAATTACAACACAAGAAAAAGAGGCAGATGAACAACAATAAGTCAGGGATCAATTGGAACAACAATTAACACCGGGCAGCATAAATTGAAGAAGGCACTATTGGACATCAACATGGAGAATGGAAACCGGTTTCAGGACTAGAAGGGAGGAAGATATAGAGGAGGTCGACTAATGTGGACTTAAGACATGGACCGAAGAACAATTCCTCGTCAGAGAAAAGTGGCTACATTATAATTCCAGTCGAGTGGATTTGGACATCGGATCATGCTAACAATCGATAGTTGGATAGAATCATTAGACTTAGACTTGTAGTAGGAATTGTATTGTAATATGTATTGTGATAAATAATTTGTAAATCTACTGGTTTCCAGTAGCTATAGGTTAGAGTAGATATATGATAGGTTAGGATATATCTGCACAGATTATGTAATCTAAAGAAATAGATAAAGAAGGTTAGCAAATACAGGAAATCTGCGGACACTTGTGCTCTGGTATAGCCTCTAGATACCAGGGCAGAAGATGAGCAAATTTTTTAATTTTTTTTTCTCAATAATGCGGGAATACCCCCGAAAAAACCATGGATCAGCGAGGTCGATTGCTGTGATCGAACCAATACTCCACTAATAGGAAGTAGTTACATTAGATTAGATTACTCACCACATGAAAATAAGTTGAGAACAGTAGCTTTCTGGGTTCCTGATAAAATCTAATTTTAAACATTTCACTAAAAATTCACAAGTGCTTTATGAGATGTACAACTTTTGTGCAATGAGTATTTTAGCTATCTCTTGCAGTTTAAGTTTATATAAAAGGCATGCAAAAGAAATTCAAAATATAAGGATATAAATTTCACTTGCCTTGAGACTATCTTAAATATATGTACTTTAATCGTTAAATCATTTTTGGTTAAAAATAACGAACATCTTTACTAAAGAGTAATTTGGGACAAGGTGACCTTTCTTAAAAAATATTCCTGAAGCAACTTTTTTTTTGAGCAATCACAGTGTCGAAGTTTAAGGTGATGCAATAATTTTTCTGTATGGCACCGTTGAGTTGGCTCTGGTTTGAATCCCAAACAAGGAGGTGCCTTTTCTAATTCCCTCGTATAGGATCAATGGTCACTCAGTATCGTGAGTAAACTGAGGATTTGAGAGACAGGTGGTGTGGGAAGTTCACGTCCCGGGTGGGACAAAAATGTCGGCCATATCACCTTCTCGTATCGTGATGGTCTCTACTTCAGTCGAACATCAGGGAGCGTGATGTTGGCATTCGAGTTGGTAGGTCCAGTTCTTGTGAGTGGAACAGGAAGAGGAGTAGATTAGATTAATGGTGGAGAGAATTTCACATGGCAAGCATGATGAATAATTGTGTTATATCTTTGAGAGGACGGGATGTGATGATAGTGCTCTACGGACCAGCAGGAACCTGAACTAAAGGGCGCGAACCAGCCTGGGGTCCCAATAGTGACTGATTTTCTGCATCTTGGCACCAAGTTTCTTCGTATAGCCACCTGCTGCAAGGATTTCAACAACCAGCGCTCCCTTATCAAGGATAAATGACGACATTCCTAAGCCGAGATATGTAACTACAGCACACGAAGTTCCGACACAGCAGTCCCCCACTCACTCACTGCTGAGTTCCAACCCTAAAAGTAATAGATTGAAATGAAGATGTAATTAAATGCAAGGACACACTCTCTTTATAATATTTATTACATTAAACTTACAGCTATAAATGATATGTCAAATGAAAAAGCAACTCAAACAGTTTTGTTTGTTGGCACCAGTGCGTATGGGCGTGCAGTGTTTCTGCCGCAATTCGCTAGAAAGTGGTAGTAGCAAAGATGGCGACTAGTAAACGGAAAGCGTTTTGTGTTCTGCAGTTTGCAAAGACGAAATCTGTAGTTACTGTGCAACGTGCGTTTCGCATTTAGTTTGGTTGTGATCCTTCTAGTGATAATAAAATTCGTAGACGGTATCATCAGTTTGAAGATACCGGCTGCCTTTGTAAAGGAAAGAGCACGGGACGACCAAGAGTAAGTGAAGAGACTGTTGAGCGAGTGAGAGAGTCGTTCACTCGTAGCCCAAAGAAATCAGTCGTGAATTACAAGTTCCTGTCTCGACTGTATGGAAGGTTGTAAGAAAACGCTTACGGCTGCGTCCTTACAATTTACAGCTATTACAGGCTCTAAAGCTGACAGACCACGGATGGCATGCCTACTTCGCCAATGACATGTTTTTTCATGACGATGGCGATTTTATGGATCGTGTTGTCTTCAGTGATGAATTGACATTTCACCTTAAAGGAAATGTTAACACCCATAATATGCGCATCTGCGACTCAGAAAATCCTCATGATATGGTACAAGTGCAACGAGATTCCCCTAAAGTAAATGGTTTTTGTACCGTATCCCTGCGAAAGGTTTATGGGCCTTTCTTTTTGGTGAACCTACTGTAACTGGCACTTCTTACCTTGATACATTAGAGCAGTGGCTCTTCCCTTAGTTGGAAGAAAGTGAGCCAGAGAACTTCACTTTCCAGCAAGTTGGTACGCCACCTCACTGACATAACGAAGTACGCGATTCGTTGAACGTCATTCTACCCGAGCTCTGGATAGACTGCAATGACCCCAATGACAGGGCTTGCTATGCATGGCCTCCACTTTCTCCTGACCTAACGCCATGCGACTTTTACCTTTGAAGCTTCATCAAGGATCTTCATCCGCTACCAGCTGACCTCCCTGAATTAAGAAACCGGATTGAAGCAGCTGTTGCTACAATTACTGAATACACACTTATCCATGTGACAAAGGGTAGTCTAATTGAACATTTATAAGATTCTTGGTAAAACTGTTTGAATTGCTTTTTCATTTGACATATCATTTATAACTGTAAGTTGAATGTGATAATTATTATAAAGAGTTAACACCCCGATATATTTAATTCTTCTTTAAATATAGGTCAGTAAAGTTATAATATTCATAGTATGTATTTTTAATGTTTTATATTATGTCACTGCTGCAGATATCTCGCACTGAAACCGTTTCCTTCATTTCCTGATTACTTTCCCTACTTTTCTCCTATAGAATGGGGTGAGTACTGCATTACACACAAAATTTTGTTGGAAGCAAAGTAATTATATTAATTTAAATGAGTTATATATCCCATTATTTTAAACACATTTTATATAATACCTACTTTTCTGTGTTCATACCCTGCGGAGGTATTTTAGTTTTTCAAAACCATAGGTTAGGCCTGCTAACATCACTGCAGGTGCTGCCGGCCTAAGATAGCGGAGGTGTCACTTTCTTTCCAAATCTCGTAAACGTGGCTTGGCTTTCGCTTTTCGAGTAGCGTCTGTCTTATAATTGTGAACAAACGAACTTTTTGTCTCTGCAGTGTCCTCAATAATTGCTTTTAAATCTTCCAGTGATGTATTTTGTAGTAGAAAATTATAATCGACAAATATTTTTATCCTCTCGTTAAAACATTTTGGACTTGCTATTGTGGAAATGTAATCATCCAAATAATCTTGTTGACATATAAACACAAATCTTTATAACTCTACTAATGGCAGTTTTAACACGGTCAGCATAAAGTAGGCAATAAAGCAAGTGTTTCACCCGCTTTACAGAAGCAGTTTAATATGTTCACTACGTGCGCACTTCAAACTTCAAGCCTGCATAAAATACATTGAAGGCAGTCTTTCTATTTTACACTATTCTAATCCAGGCTGCCATTTATACCTTTTATTTTTGAAAATATTACGTCATAGTTTTACTAAAGGGGAGATGATCGAAAGATGTTTCATAGTGTCGCGGTAACGGACATTAAAGTTTTGGGGCAAATAGACAGCAGACGGATAGGTTTCACGTAGATAACGAGCTTGCATAAGCAGATAAACATGGCGCTTGAGATAAGTGACTTGCCGGCCCAGATAGGGTTTCACACTTCTGGAAAGTGATAGAATATTCGGATTACGCCATTAGATGCCTCGTTTATTTTAGAAACATCTAGTGATTGTATAGAACAGTCTGGAATTATGAATGAGGTATTTAAGGAAGGGATGAGTTGTGAAACGGGAGTGAGAGAGCCGCGAGAGGTAAGCAGAGAACAGCTGAGAGAGTTGTAGTTGTGAAATGAGAGACAGCCAGCTGTGTAACGAGAGCTAATGATGTAATCTGCTGTCACTGTTTGTTATTGTGTTCAACCTTGGTAGACTGATGGTGTAAATGAAATGAAATATGTGGTGTTTAACGCCCGCTCTTACTACATACGGCACCGCAGGCAGCGACACGATGATACATGAGATGAAGATGGAGCACCGGTGGAATGAGATGGCGGGGGAAATTAGAGGTCCCGGAGAAAACCCGCCCCAGCGCCGTGTTGTCCACCACAAATTTCACTTTGCGGTCGTCTGGGATCAAATCCGGGCCGCCTTGGTGAGTGATGGTGTATGTAACGTAATGCTGCTGTAATCTATAAGCGTATTTCTACGAAAATAAAGGAGATTTTTAATTTTTGCTACTCGGCCTTTTAATTCTACGAACCCACAAAGTCACAATATATTATACCTTATTGTTTTTAATCCTTCAATGGATTTCATATTAAATGGAACGTAATAAATTCCTTTCTGGCGTGAGTTATTTAAGAATTCCTCGATTTTAAGAAAGAATTTATAGAAAAGGTAGTTTTATGTATTCCTGAGCACATATATGCGAATCTGAAAGAACAGTGTAACTCAGAAACGTAAATTCAGCTCAATGCCAAACTTAGTATCATAGTTGTGTTTTCCAAGGATCGTTAAGACGATTTTCAATACAATTCCCTTCCCCATATTAACCTCTTACAGGATAAATTTTTTATAAATGTTTAATTTCTTAAAATATATATTAACTATATTTTTATATCATATGTTCAAGATATTGTCATTACAAATAAAATGTGTGTATTAAATCTTCTGAAAACAGCCTGTGACACATTTCAGCTATTCTAAATGACTTGAACAATTAATACATCATAAGAATTAAGCAAAATCATACCGAACAAATATGTTAGCCGGTTAACACATACAATTGAAATAAAATGGAAGATTCTTTTTAACATTAACAATTTCCAAGATTCTTTATCTCGTGGTTATGTAAGGAACATGCAAACTCAAACTTATCTCTTAGCGATTCATTTATTTTGAAAACTTTCTTATAAAATCTATAATGAGTAAATAATGAGAAATGTTGTTAGCCACTGTTGTGTTTAACGTTTTAAATTCTATTTATGTCGAAAAATACGAAGAAAGCCACTGTTGGCTGTGACTAATGCTGGCGATTACAGAGCACTAATGGAATGCGGAAAGAAAGTTAAAGAAATGTGTTAGTCATAAGTTTCCGTGCGATTTACATGAATAATATTTGTTTCGATAGCCGAGGGATGAAATTTGGCCATGAGCCTACCCAATTGATTAAATATATTCTGTTATATTATGGATTCTTTTTATTAATTAACGTATTTTGCCGCGTTAAGCACTAAAAATGTATGACCATAAACATCTTGATGTAGTTTATTTCAGGCAATGCACTAACGATGGAAGGGACCTTGTTTTCCTTCAATTTTTGTTCCTCCACCACTTCTAGTTATTAACATAGTTCAGGATAAATTAGGTTTGATGAAAATGTTCCATAAATACGAGTTTTGAGATCCGATGAAGACCAATAATGTGTCTGAAAATGTACTAAGGTAAATAGGTAAATGAAGTAATCATAAATAGGGTTCCAATAAACTGCTACGCTACCAATTTTGATTAAATTTTTAGAGTTAAT
>CM060953.1:64784712-64786868 GCA_030765055.1 Mantis religiosa | reverse complement strand
AACTCCGTGAACATAAATGACAACTTTGAAACTTGTAATGCGCTACACTCTGACATCTGATGGCTAATGCGCTAAGATTTATCATGTCCACCATATTTCGTTTTGATCAATTTCGAGGTTAATTAGCTAACCGATTTAAAACAAGGGTATGTTGTGGATGTTATGGCTGTCGTAAGGGGACACATTATTATTCGTCTATCTCCGTATAACTGTGATCTGAATGCAAGTGAGCTGGCGTGGGCAAAACAAAGGAATGTTTTCAGAGGATGCAACGTTACTGGTGATATGTCGGCTCCAAATCTGCGGAAACTTGCTATAGAAGCATTATCTTCCGTAACTTCAATGAATTGCAACACGGTCCAAGAGCTGGAAGTGAAATATTGCAGAAACGATGGTATAATAGAAAATGCAATTGATGAAATTATCGTCAACACATCAGAGGATACTATCTATGAAAGTCATGCAACTGACTCGAAGAATCACACAGTGAATGAGAATTTATAACTGTTATAATATTTATTTATTTTTATGTTATATAAATAGTAAGTATATAAATATAGAGTTTAATGGATGGAGTTCAATTTACTATTTGTCCACATATCTCACACTTGCGGCGCATATCTTCGCTTATCTTACACGCTATTTTGCTGAACTGTGTTGTTCAAGGTTGACACACTGCAGAAAGAAAAGAGCGTTAGCTCTCGCTTCTTCCCCTCTTCCCGCACCACACCGTAAATCCGGGGCTCAACTTATCGTGCGCATATAGTATGGAACAGTGCCTATAACCGCGCTGTTACAACTCTATGAGGTAATGTTTTTTTAGATAAACTGTAATATATCAACATGCCCTCACATTACTATGATTACAAATAAAGTGTTTGAGTTTGTTTTATTAAATGACAACATTTATTTTTTCTGAATTCCTCCATTCCGCAAGTCTCAGAACGTACAAACAAATATTATTTTAATCCGAAATTTAAATTTATTAGGACGTTACAGCATCTGTACTGAGCAAAGGAAAACGTATCGTTACTTCAAACTGAGTAGTCTTTGCGTTAAACAATACAGTAGGCTACTTCAATATGTGGCTTTGCATTGAGCAAATACACACAAAAGCTAAGCTAATAAGGACAACAATGTTTACTTCACTGCAAAATCTTTCTGAAAATAATTACTCATGGCACAACTTACAGAAGGACAACGAACTGAAATTGTAATGATGATCGGATATGGTGATAAGCGGAGGATCCAAGAAGAGGTTTGTGTCTTGTTTAATGAAATGCATCCAGAACGAAGGATTACTTATTCTACGGTAAGCAAAATTTTGAAAAAAATTCAATGAAACTGGAAGTGTTAAAGATAAGGCAAAGTCTGGAAGGTCAAAACGCGTTACAGATGGTGATAAAGCTCTCAATGCTGTACTATCAGTGGATTGGCAGAAGAGGAAGTACTGAATGGCCGCCAAGATCTCCTGACCTGAACCATTTAGACCTTTTCTTGTGGGAATATTTGAAGTGAAGGGTTTACAAGCACCGAACAAGAGATCTAAGAGTTAAAGCAAAGAATTGGGCAAGGAATCCAGCTGATCAGGCAAACAGTTTTGCTGGAAGCATTAACTAATTTCAAAGACAGACTTTGGCATTGTTTGGCAGTAAATGGAGGTCATTTTGAGCAAATTTTGAAGTAAATTAATCATGTGTTACAATAGAGCAACACTAATTTCTTTATGAATGTGTTTTCTTGGTTAAATTTCATGTGCACGTCCTAATAAATTTAAAGTACAGTTGAAAAAAAGCATTTACCTGTACATTCCGAGACCTGAGGACAAAAAAAAAGTTGCATTTCACGCTCTACTCACATATTAATATGAAAACATCTTGCAGCTTTTCTAAAAATAGCACTTCACAAAACTATAACAACAAAGTTACATTGTTCCATACCTTTTACTCACCTCGTATAACAACTTAAATATGATTCTAGCGTTCTAGTAGGACGTATTGACATTTTGAAAGGCGATGTTGCTATTGATCCCAAACACACACTAGTGTCTAATATCGCGAAACTTACTACAATTTCAGTTGTTTACATAATATATACAGTAAATCGGATAATAGTAATATATTGTATACTACATCATTCACGATTTGTGCTTGGCC
>CM060953.1:64747212-64769712 GCA_030765055.1 Mantis religiosa | reverse complement strand
TTTATAGGTTCATTGCACTTTTGTGTAATGTCCTTTTCTAGACCACAAATTTCCTAGTTGACACTTGAATACGCTGCAACAAGACCTGTTTTTGTCTGTCTACATTCCTATGTGCAAGTCGAGGTTACCACACAGTCACTGAAATGCCTGCAATTTACTTTCATTCTAAATACGTGTACTCCCCAACTCTACTTTGTACAAGTTACTGTATTTGCTGCGAGTTTTCTTCTTGCTGCCCTCTCTTCTTATTCCAGTCTGTTCTTGTTATGTCGAGTAGTTTACGTTACATTAATCTGACTGATTTGTAGTGTAGTAATTTCTTTTATAGTCAATATATGAGTTCCTTAATATTTACTGGTTTAATCCAGTAAGCAAGCCCAATGATTGGATATACGACTAATTAGGTCTACTAGTCTTCTTATTAGTCCTAGACTGTATTTGTATCATCAAATGTTTTCTTTTTTTATTGTACCAATGAGTTGTAAAGTCTCTTGTAGATATCTCAAAGAATTCTAAAATCTCTGTAACTGTAAATCGCTATAAAAACGGGTGTTTAGTACGAATCAAGCTTTATAAGCTATAATGCTGATAAATCTGCTCTTGAAATTTTATATGCTGTACGTTTGCAATGATGAAGTGGATTTCCAGGTTGCAGAGACCTGTACTCATATAGGATGGATGAAAGGAATTATATGGCAACCAATTGTAGCACAGTACAGGTGGTGTCCTTGCTAGACGGTCGTAAGAATTCCAACAACGACTTTATAAATAAATGGGTGATATTGTGTTTTGTATGCCCGCCTCTGTAGCGTAGATGGTAGCGTGTCTCCCTCAGGTTCAAAAGGTCCCAAGTTCGAACCAAGCGGGATGGCTAAGGCGGTTTCGTCTGTGGCCCGCATTCGGAAGGCCCGAGCTCGATTCTCGTGGCCGACCTACCTGGCCCATAGGTTTTTCTCGGGTTTTTTCGCGGGTCGCTAAGCGAATGCTGGGTAGGTTAATTACATCCCCCGAATTTCCTGTCCCTCCACTTCATCTCCATTATCATTTCATATTGTGACTTTGTGGATTCGAAGAATTAAAAATCCTAGTTGCAAAAACTCAAAATGCTCTTTATTTTCGCCGAATTACACTTGGTACACTTGCAAATCACAGTAGAACTACGTAACACACAATTACGTAACACTCAAAATTACGATCCACCAGTTCGCAGATCCACACTGCACTCACTACTTGGCACCTTGCCGTAAACTCTGACTCTCCAAAACTGACTGACTAGGCACACCGCACTCCTATTTATACGTGGCTAACCGGTTCTGGAGAAATCACCGCAATGGAGAGGTCGTATGAGAGCCTTCACGATCTTTCCAGGAGGTTGGTGGAGGGGAACGGACATCTAGCCACCTCCATGGCTTCCCCTCTTCCCACCCTGTCAAGCCACCGAAGGTGCTTGCTCATTGGCACAGGCGTGGCTTAACGATATCCTTGTCCTGCACTCCCACAGCAAGCACTATTCCGTCACACGAGTAGGCGTGGCCTCGATGCCATCTGTCCCTGTTTTTCTGCCAGCTCGTATGATCGGGTGACAATATCATCTCTCACCTGGTGGTCTCGTTCAGGGTAGATGTGCCGACGGGTGTCTCGGCGGTGCATGGCAGGATGATATGCCCCAAGGAAAACTACTTCCTCCTCCGGTAGGTCGGTTGCCGGTCTCCGCTATTCTGCTGGGACTATTTCGGGACCACCAGCCAGGGACGTTTAGGGTACGGATCGCATGCCTGGGACCATTAGGGCTCGGCTGCTGGGCTCGTTGCCGTCCCGATGTGGGGGAGCGAGTTCGTTGTGCTGGCCTGTCGGGGGAAGTCTCGATCCAAGTAAACTGTAGGGACCCTGCCCTCTGTACTGTGGTGGCTCTTTGGATCGTCCATCCTCTGTCTCCTTCACCTCATCCTTCCGCCCCGGGTTGCCCCACTTGGGGGCATAGGAACAATCGGCCCAGCATGGTGGCCTACGTAACAAATCTCCGTAATGAAATCCCAATCCCAAGTTCGAATCTCGGTCAGGTTGAACTTTTTAGATAAGTTTTCCTTCGGGATTTTCCCTTGTCATGAATGTTGACTGTGGATCTTGTACTCATTGAGCATCATTTCACCCATTTCATTCATAGTCCGATATAACTTACGGCGGAGGATGTAAATTAAAAGAAGGATGCATTTTGTATCCATTTCCTTAATAACTGAACAAGAACTCAATTTCCTAAACAGGAAACGTTAAGAGTGTTTTGGTCCAAATGAGGTACCAATTCTATAAGATATCTTTTAATAATTACCTTTATGTAAGTTTGCAGGCCTAGTATAACACAGTACAGGGTGTAACCTCAGTTATTTACTAAATTCCCAAACATACAGTCTGATGAAGGTCAGGGTTGAGTCATCTATAACAGCTATCGTTTAGATATTTAGCAGATCTAGTACATTACGAAATTATATTTATATTCTAAGATTATTCTAATGAAAATTTGCAAAATGTATTGTATTTTAAAAATAGTAAGGGAAATATTTATTTTGGGTTTTTCATGCGTGCTTTTACAGTACGACATATCACAGAGTATTGCTGAGATAAGTCAATTTATTACGCTCAATTCAATGCTCACGGAAAAAGATGCCATTGTGGCTTGATCTCTTTGTTCAGCTGTTATTTTATCCAGTTTCCACTGTCACTTAATAATCTAGTTGAACTTCAGTGAGGCTTAGCCGGCTCATACTGTCGCGTTACCTTCCTCGCGATGTAAAGAAATACGTGTAACACAGCCTGCTTTCTCATACAGTTCACTCGCTGGTTCACGGTTCACAGTTCACAGTTCATTCGTTCAGACGTCTCGAATTCTTGTAAAATGTGTGTGAAGTGTTTAACGCCCGCTTTTACTACATGCGCCACCACAGGTGGTAACAACGATGCCTGAGCGGACTGTTGAGATCGAACCCGGGCCGCCTTGGTGAGAGTCATGCTTTCCAACCAGTCAGCCAAGGCGCGGCGCCGTCACTGCATTCACAAGTCGTCACGAACTTTCTCAAAAATGTACTAGCCAAAGTGCTGACTGACCTACACACAACCCTACTTCACTCACTCACTTCACAAGAAGTTGGCACAAATTGCGAGAATGCTCACTTGTATAGCTTTTGGAAATTTCCAAACAGTTCTAGAACTTTGAGATAGCGCAGCGCCTGGAAGTTACTTATTATCTGGCGGCAAACCTTGCGAACTTTACTTTGGGCAATCGCGCGGCTTCTGTATACCATTCTGACTGCCCGATGTCGATATCCCAAAAATTTTGGACCATAGCCGCTGTATCACACTGCAATATTTAATTCAGCGTAACATATAATTAACGAAATCTTCCGCTCTTTCCTATGTGTAATTTCCTTGATTTTATACGAGGGGGGGGGGGCCAAAAGAAACCGGAATACGAGGGCGCTGCCACTCGTAGATGTAGTGCAGGGTTCTCATGCTAGATGGTGTTAGTAGAGACCTTCATAAAATAACTGTGCAGACGGCGTCAGTGTATAGCTGAACTTGCAAGTGTGGTATTGTGTTTCTCTGACGGTTGGCGGGTTACCTCTGCGAAGTCGTTGTGGCAACTTTAAAAGAGCAAAGAGTGTGTGTGAAATTTTCTTTCCTGCTTAAAAAGTTGCAACGGAGACACACCAAATGCTTCAGGGAGCGTTCCAGTAGGACGCTATGAGCCGCACACAGGTTTTCGAGTGGTTTGGGCGCTTTAAACGTGGCGAGATGTGTGTTGAAGACCAAGTTCGTTCTGGACGCCCTTCAACATCGCGAAATGAGGAGAACATTGAAAAGGCCCGCCAAAAGATCAACGAGAATCGTCGCCAAACGATCGACGAAATTTCAGCAGCGACAGGAATCATTTTGAGCTCGTGCCGGGTATGACCCAGAAACCAAGCAAGCGTCAAGCCAGTGGAGGACTCCCAAATCTTCTAGACCAAAAAAGCAAGGCACGGGAGGTCAAATTTGAAGACGATGATCATTGTCTTTTTTGATGTACGTGGAATTGTGCATCAGGAATTCGTACCTCCTAGCCAGAATGTTAACCAGCACTTTTACTTGGATGTTTTAAGGAGTCTGCGAGAGGATGTGATGTGAGGAGTCAGGTGACTGGTTTCTGCATCACGACAACGCTCTAATACACACGGCCTTACGAGTGAACCACTATGTGGCATCTTAGAGGTGGTATGTCGTTCCCCACGCTCCGTATTCGCCGGATCTAGCCCCGTGCGAGTTTTTCCTATTTTCACCAATGAAAAAAAGACGCTAAAAGGGGAGCATTATGACGATGTGGAGGAGGTAAAAGCAGCTTCGCAAAGGGCACTGGACAATATCAAACTTGAATGGTTCCAAACATGCTTCCAATAGTGGGAAAAGAGACTTGCCAAGTGCATCGCATGTAATGGAGAATATTTTGAAGGTGGCTGAAGTAAAAAAGTTCATCAAAAAAGTTTTTATGACAACAATCCGGTTTCTTTTGGATCCTCCTTCGTAAGTACATAGGGAACTAGCATTTAACGTAAATTAAGGCAATATAAACATATGGCACAAAAGAATAATCTAATGAATTCTTTAGCATGAGAAAGGTAACTGTAATAGATAAATATTTGCAAACCAGGAAAAATATCGAGACATAACCTAATATACCATAAACGCTGCATTAATAGAAAAGCAACAATAGTAATGTATGGTATTTTTCTACTGTATCAGCCTATAAAGTAGTGCACTTAAAATTAGAGCTGGGAGAAGCGGGACTTGTGATTCTTTTGGATTCGCAGAGGTTGCTTCCTTTCTAGTTCGTTGTCAATTTAAAAGAGGGCTTTAGATCTTATTTCCTCATGGTCTTACCTCGGGCTATTTTGATCTGGTGCTGTTACAAGGGTGTCAGTCTTCGGTGTTAATTTACTTTTTATTTTGGGATTTGGTAAACCGACATGATAGTCTTTTTTGACGATTCAGTGATCACTCACATAGTTATACATTTAGTGTAATTGTATACTGAGAGTTGTATTTGATTTGTTTATATATCATTCTGTCACCGATGGCATTGTTGCGTTGCTGTGACAGGCGGGAGTCGGGCGCGTGGGCAGAAGAGCTGGACACCTTCCAAGAGAAAGAAAGAGACAGAGAGGGGCTCCGGAATTTTCTGTCTTTCTCTTGCCGCCGCGAATGTTACCGAAAGGTCTACGGCTTTCTAGAAACATGGCTGGGGGTATAAAAACCCGTAAGTTTTTAGTTGTGACAGTTGACGTTTGAAGTGTACCGCAGTAATTTCTTTCATTTGTTTACATATGGCGGAGCACTGAAGACGGCTTACTGTCAGGTTTACTGCACTAAAGAGTGTTATAAATTTCTATATACCAGACTTTTGATTATACATAACCTTCGCAGCCACAATATGTTATTATAATTATTATAATTTATTTTTAATACATTTTTATATTATTTTATATTTTAATTTCTTTTATTGATGCTTATAGTAGTCATTTATATGTCTACACATTTTAGTATAATTGTCATACATTAATATGTGTTAACAACTACATAAGGTCTCTGATTGGGGTGTTTCTTATATATTTTTCACGTGTTTCAGGTGGGCAGCGCGTGCGTCACACATGATGACTTGGTTCACCATCTTTGATTTAAATAAAAGACTGGAATGGAATATGTTTGTTGTCATTCAAAGTACAGACTGAAGTTAGACTGAAAGGTCTGCAGGTGGTAAAGCATAAGAGTAACAAAGAGGTACCGATCCGAATAGGTACAAAGAATTCACTGAGTATATTCCTTAAGTTATATCTTGTTAAACGTCAGATAATGATATTTTGCCTAAATTATTATGTAATTTTTGAACTGTTAATCATCAGCTAATCACAATTATATCTGAGAAGTTCCTGTCACCTGTCTCATATCTGCATTCCTAAGATTATCTTCCATTTCAACACAATTTACTAATTGCCACGAGCTTACTCATGACCAAGCTCTGCTTTTCCTGTTAACGTTTCCTTTGGTATGCGCTAAGTTCTGACTTCATAGAGAATATTACAACTTGAACAGTAAGAAACAACATTTGAAGAGTTGAATCATACATAACAAATTTAACAATATTAGGACAGGAATTATGCAACTTCCGTCCTTATTTTGCAACACATAATAGGCCATTTAGCCTCGGTTCCAAACCCATGTGCTTCCATATTTTTCTAGGTCTTCCTTTGTTTCTTCGACCTTGTGGTTAGTAACTGTATACTATTTTAGTAATTTTATTTACTTCCATTCTACTTACATGCTGCTTTCAGTTCTATATTCTATTATTGTTTTATTCAATTCTTCTGTTTTTAATTGTCGTATTTCATATTTTTTGTCTAGTCTTGTATATCTAGCTATGCTTCTAAGGAACTTCACTTCTGCTGTTTGCATATTTCTTTTGTTTTTCCGAAAATGTCCATGTGTCTAAACCATACGTTACAACTGCAACAGCCATTACTTTATATAATTTCATTATTGAATCTTTTCTTGCTTTATTCCTTAGGATTCTTTTTATTGTACCTGCTATGTAGTTAAATTTATTTAATTTTTTATCGATGCATGTTTCGGATGTGTATGATATTTTACACACGAGGAAATTAAATTTTGACACTTGTTCAATAGTTTTATTTTTCTATTTTTTTAAATAGAAACTGGTTGAATAGCTCTAAATGCCAAGTTTTAGTTTTGCTTAAAATACTTCTAATTTATATATCTTTGCTATTTGATATAATTTACGTGTCATGTCTGAAGATCATTCCTGCCTTTTGCTATTATTATTTTATCATCTGAGAAAACCATTGTTTTTACTGTTTTTGTCCCTAGATTGATTACCCCGTCAATTGTTCCATGATTTGATCATGTCGTCTACATATGAAATAAAATGAGTGGTTGACAATGGACAACCTGATCTAACGCCTTTTGAAATTAGTGTTGGTTCTCGGTTATTTATTGTGATCTTTTTGTATATAACTTTTTATTACATTTGTTAAGTGTTATAGTATTCCTTATTTTCTCTCTAGGATTTCCCACAATTTTAATCTGGATATTTTATCGAAGCCCTTTTTTTGTAATCTATAAAGAGAATAGCCCGCCTCGATAGCGTGGTGGTAGCGTGTCTGCCTCACATTCAAGAGGTCAAGAGTTCGAATCTGGCTCAGGGTGAGTTACCTGGATAAGGTTTTTCCGGGGTTTTCCCTTATCCTAAAAGACGAATGTCGGGTAACTCTAAACTCTATGGTTCCTGGAATCATTTGAGCGCCATTTTACCCATTCCATTCATCGTCCGATATGACTTAAAGCTGGAGGACGTAAAATTACATAAATAAATAAATAAATAAATAAATAAATAAATAAATAAATAAATAAATAAATAAATAAATAAATAAATAAATAAATAAATAAATAAATAAATAAATAAATATATAAATAAATAAATAAATAAATAAATAAATAAATAAATAAATAAATAAATAAATAAATAAATAAATAAATAAATAAATAAATAAATAAATAAATAAATATAAATAAATAAATAAATAAATAAATAAATAGTAGAGGGACAAAATACAAGATTTATAAAACCCTGATAAGACCAATAGTAACATACGCTGCTGAAACTTGGACGCTAAACAATGCAGATGAAGAAATACTTCGAAGATTTGAAAGGAAAATATTAAGACGAATCTTTGGACCTGTAAAAGATAAAGATCAATGGAGAATAAGATATAATCATGAAATAGAAGAATTAATAAATAAGCACGATATTGTGAAATTTATAAAAGCACAAAGGATAAGATGGCTAGGGCATATAGAAAGAATGACGGAAGATAGAATGCCAAAAAAAATATTGAAAGGAAGATCGTATAATAGAAGAAAAAAGAAAGACTGAGAACAAGGTGGTTAGATGATGTAATGGAGGACTTAAGAACGATCGGAATCAGAGGCTGGAAAAGTAAAGCGGAAATCAGAGATAATGTGGAGGAGAATCGTGCAGGAGGCCAAAGCCCACCAAGGGCTGTAGAGCCAGTAGAGAAGAAATAGAATATGCGTTTTCAAGTTAAATTCTTTTCCTTTTTAATTTTTTATGGAGAAGTCATTAACTACACAACTTCGTCCTTTACAAAATCCTTTCTGTTCTTCTAAAATAAAAAAATAAAAAAAATGTTTCTACTATTCTTAACAATCGATTATTTATAATCTTCGTATATATTTCATAGGCTGAGCAATCTTCGCCCCTTATAAAGGAAATTCAAAATCCGCTATTCTATTGCCAGGCATATGAGCTCCGGGATAACTACGAAATTTTGTTTTAATTCTCGTCGGACCGACCACTGAATGTGGATTACTTATGGTAGGCGAATATCGAGGTGGGATCCCTTTTATAACATCATTTCTTCCATTCAGTTCCTATCCCATAATTTAATTTTATCCAATTCGCCTTTCTACTTCAGGTTTGGAGCACCAGTCGACGGTAGTTGGCATTATGTGGCAATATGTGGACTTTAGGCTCTTGAATAATTTCTTCCTGAACTTTCATGGGTTTGCTGGAGGCTTTCTTCCTGTGAGCTATTTTGTATGGACCCGGGACCTTCAGATTTTCGGTGGCTAAGGAACGGTAACCGCTGTAAGGATTGACGTCACTGAAATCGTTAGGGACCCCATCATCGCTAGTGCACATCTGGAACTATTCACCACTTCGGTTCTCCCCTTCCTTTTATCCTCCCAGCGATCAGGTTGGAAGTACAATATGCTGAAAATGGATTACGTGTTGTGTTGTAGAGCTATCAAAGTTGTACAGTTGTTGTGCAGTTATTATCATCAAAATTTAGTTCTTGTTTATCGAACTCATGGGAGGAGTAGCACAATGATAGGTTTCCAAATGCTATATACACACAAGGATAAATTGTTACAAAATTTTAGTTATGTTTTTATAATTTGGTAGTTAAACACTAATTTCAACATTATTTGCAACACTGCTTAATGAATATAATAAAACGTATTTTTGAATGTCTATTAAATATATCTATATAACATTTGAAGTTCACCTATAATTGTCTGGTATAGCATAAGACAACTTTCTGAGAACATTTGTATGAAAATTGCAGTACTTAGAAATTTCACCTATGCGGATTTTTAATGCACAGTACGGCATTTTGTTACACTTGTTTATTTTTGTAGTGTTAGTTATTTATGATGTACTTGTTATTGCAGTGTTGTATATTATTATTGTTTTTGCAGCAGCAGGTAGTAATATTGTTGTAAAGATTGGCGGCGGGAGCGTGCCGCGCCGTGCCGAGCAGAGTCACTGTCCGGGGTAGCGCGCTATACCGGGCCGTTCCGTGCCGGCGGGCCAGGCGCCAAGCTGAGTCCTCAGTCGGAGCGTAGCCGAGACACACGATGGAGCAGCTCTATGCCGGCACAAAGCCATGTTGCACCCGTTAGTTTACAGCTTTATCTTGTTACCGTATGTAGTGGTGCCGTGAGCCGTCAGCATGCCCAGTCCCGGTTCGCAACCACCCTCGCCGCCGGGGTCTCAGACGTCGCCTCCGCCGCCAGAGCAGACCTCGACGGTCACGTCGCCCCAGGAGGGCGGCCCGTCCAGGTCCACGTCGAGCAATGGCAAGGGAGGTAGCGGCAAGGTCCAGGTGAAGCCCTTCACAAGGGAGTCCCTGGATCGCATGGAGAACAAGACGGTTCAACTTGTCAGGGACTATGGGTTCCAGCCCCGGAGGAAGCTTAGCGTGGAGGACGGCTCTGTCTTACCCTGCAAGTTCGAGCCATTCCCCAGCAAGCTGTATGGAAGACCCCTCGAGGAGATCGACAACTTCATCTATGAGGAGGTGAGTGTATCCCTCTTCTGAGGTCCAGGGACGCATCGTGGTGCGCCCCATTTCACTGGATGTGTCCGTTGGAGTTACGTCGAATATGTAGACAATCATAGCATGCCAGCCCCCTGCACTAAAGTTGGGTCGTCGTTCAAAATAGTGAGATGGTCCAAAATGTGGTGACATTGAAAAAAATAGAAATCATTAATTCTCTAGTGAGTTTTTTCGTTTAAAATATTTCACAGGGCGCCATTTTTGTTTTGGTGAAAATAAAAAGAAACTTACTTGAGCCAATGGCGTGTCACCGCATTTCGGAGTACAGTGAACGTTGTAATATGTGCACAAAGTGTTAGATGCTTATGGAAAATAATTTTATACGTAGTTGTGCGAAGTGCCAATCCTTCAGAAGGCAAGGATTAAAATTTTTGTAGATTTGAAATGACAACGCAGTAATGTGAATGTTAATGAAAAGTAGGCTCGCAAAAGTCTAAGAAAACATCCTTCGATGGCGCTAATTACGAGTGAAATTCTAAAAAAAAATTACCCATATCTGTAATGCTTTCTACAAATGTACATTAGTTTATTTTTTATATACTGAAAAAGTATAAAACGTCCTTGATATTTTAAATTTCTTGTGAAAAGTTATTACAACAGCAATTTCATGTGTGGTATAATACTTAATTCAGTTTGAGTGTAATATTGCTTACAAAAGTGACGATAGCAAATAATATGAGTTGACTTACTTATAATATGAATATAATACATTTGGAAATCATTTTAGATTTGCTATAAATAGGGTACATTGGAATATAAATTTGTTACAAAATGTATATAAATATTTGGTGTATCCGGAGTACACCTTTTGCGTATCTGACATCACGCAAATTGTAGGAGATAAATATTTTGAATGTATACACAGCCATTCTGGGAGACTCAGTTATAAATATTTTTTTTTCAAATAAATAAAATATTCAAGAATTTAGATTAATTAGAAAATATTTAAATATAGTGGAATATTTTAATAATAAGCCAAATATACATGCAGTTTACTTTCTTCTCAAAGAAAACGACATGTTTTGTTTTCAATGTGATGAAAAGGATAACAGTATTATTAAAATATTGGAAAATATTCACGAATGTTTCCAGAAGTTTCTCCACTTTAAAATACTCCAGCTAAAGAATTAACCAAGAGACAATTCTAATTTTATTATGCAGAAAGAAACTATATTACAGTTTGTGCTCTGGTGTTTTCACAACTGCTTAATTCTATTGTGTTTATTTTTCTATTTTGAAATTTTTACCATGAAGAAGTTCATTAAAAAAAAAGTTGCTCAATTAGAGCATAACTAATTTTCACGAAGTATCAGATGTATCAAAATTTTAGCTTTGTTATTTGCAAGTAAAGTAATTACGAATACAACGCTTAAACAAGGGTTGAAAAGAGCTATGACATTTAAAAATGTAGCCAATATTATGACAGTTTTGAAGAAAAAGAAAAAAAAAGGCCAGAGCAATAAACCATAATAGATGTATGCCTCTCATAATTAAAAACTAGAATATTCTCTCTGTTATCTGACCTGCTAAATTTTGTAGGGACGAATATTATGTTACTTTTTGATCATTATAAATCAGTAATGCAAACTTAACAAAGGAAGACACGAAGAAAATCATTTTTCCCCAGCAGCAATCAAATGACGCAACGCGTTAACAAGTGTTCGCCTCGAAAACAATAAACCATAGCTTTGCACACAATTGATTTTAGTGCCTGCTTTTATATACTGCTAGGCGACACAGAGTCGCCGATTTCTGCCCACCGACGCTCTCAGCTTTACTGGTCATCTTGCCTCTAGACAGGAATTGCTGCCCCATTTGACGTCGAGACAAAGTGTTTTGTTGTAGCTGATTGACGACCCGTAAACACATTACAGCAAATGGATTTTATTGCTCAGCTAGTTTAACACTCGTGTCGACCGATAGTCGCTGTTTCAAGCTGATAATCCTGACCGACAGAGATTCTGTCACTCGTTTCGGTCATCGTCGTGACGTAGTCGGTGTGAAGGTTGAAGTACATATACAAACAAAAAATTTTGGACACCCTTCTAAAATTTCGGTGGAAAAATGACGTGGAAATCATTTTCTATTTTAATACCTGCAAAGAAAAATCAACAATATAGCTTAGCTGTTACGGTTTTCAGTATTTTAATTTTTAAGGGTTTTTTACAGTTTAGAAAACTATAGGCGTTTATCAGGGTAGTTCTGAGCTTCGATAACTACATCCTTACAGGTAATAGAGGATGTATTGGAATGGAACAAATGGATACCAAAATTTTACTGGAAATACATTTTTGAGGCCCCTGAACAAAAATTTTATATTTAAAAAGGATTGTTTTTGTGAGTAATGCAGCGCAAAAATTAAATGTGACACAGATACAAAGCCATGTATTTTGTAAACACAGGATACTGTAATTAATAATTATTGTAGTAAATTTTGAGAAAGTACAAAAATATAAGGTTTATGTTGTAAAGAATACTTTACGGATTTGCTCTAAATTTTTGGTTCGCTTCCCCAAGTCTTTGGTATTTACCCAACATTTTGTTTTTGAGTTACACTGTTCGCAGATAGAAAAAGAAATACAAACACAAGTGGAATGTTTTCTAAAAATGCTCCGTTTTCGATTAAGGAAACTTCTGGTGAAACTTGGTGTGGAATATTTCGGTGGAGTGCTATGAGTACGTAAAGAAATAAAAACAGCAAATTAAATATTTACTGTTCAGTTTTCATACATGTCTAATCATGACAATAACTTGTTGTGGTATCTGACCACTTTTTCTGATAAAGGATTAATTAGTGGTGCGGCTCAATTGACTGCGTCACTAACAACCAACGTTCATTGATTTAAAAACACAGTTTGATATCAAAGGAAACAATACAGACGTTTAATTGTTTGGTGATATTAACAATCCTTTTTATATGTTAGTACGAAAATATTCAATTTTAGTACTCCGGTCATTTAAAGCAGAAGTTACAGTGGCAACAACTTATTATACAGTCATTTCACACGTTGTTTCTTGTACTAATTTGTTTCCACTGTTCAACCTATTTTAACTCTTAGGGTCCGAGAACTCCATGTGGAGCTAAATTCATAAACCATTACCACATTGTTTTAATGACAGGTGCAAAGTGGGCTGGTTTTGAAATTACATTGTTAGTTAAACTACCACTTCGTGTAGGAAATAAGGAAATATTGCATTCTCGTATCCCTTTTTTCACCCGAAATTTTTTTTTTGCGATACTCCAATAAAAGAATATACGTAGAAGAAGAACCACGTGTGTGTGAACTTGACACAGATATCAAAATTGAGTTAGGTACTAAACTTCATATTTTACTTCAGTATCTTCCAAGTATGCGGCACAAATATTTTCAAGAAAATCCTTGCATCATAACTATCCTAAAACTTTTTTGTTATTTTTTATATTCTCAAAAATGACATGTGCTCTGTTATACCAATGCCTTCTGAAATATTTCTGCCTTATGCAAAGCATCCTAAAGAGTCTTCTCTCGGGTAAAATTCAATTTCGACAGAAATGAGTCTTTCATTTCTACTCATTTTGCATATTCATTTAATAAACTGTAAGAGCAATGAAGCATTACTTCAAATATCAAACATATTTGTTTATGGTGGTTTGCCAAGCTGAGCTTAGAAAGAGCTGCACAGATGGCAAAACTTTATGGCAAAGCTAACCTGTTTGTTAAGTCTAGATCCACATTTTAAAATATTTCAAAGAAAGGTATAGTATAACATTGGAGTAAACGTGGCTAATTACCTTAAATGGATTGCTAACAAATTATTTCATGTCAAGTGATGTTGTGCAATATAGTACTGGACGCGGAACACTCTAAATTTATCTGCAACTTTTGAGTGACCAAGGGGTTTTATTTACAAGTGTCAAGTGTCAAAAGAAACAGTATCTCATTTGTTGTACCAGTACGATCTAATCATAATATACATTCTATTAGGACATGTATACCATTCTAAAATCAGTAATTCACAGCCACTTACAAAATTATTCACCAAGCTGTGTGACATGCCACGTACATATTTCGTAATTCGGGCATTTATTCATATATGTAATTATTTGTAATAAGTTTATCTGAAAGTTGTTTGTTTGACTTTGCATATGGTTTTATAACTCCAACATGTCATACACTGCAATAGAGTTCAAACAGCGAAGAATAAATACATGAATAATAACAATAAGAAAAATAATAAAATTGCAGGATATTGATAAATCTTACTACATAGAAAATGCTATTCTTAAGGTATAACATCTATATTAAAGTCATTTATTGTGGCGCAACCATTTCCGAGTTATTCATTGTTATTGGCTTCAATTTTAAAGTAACGACACTTACTTTCCTTTCTCTGACTACCCTGATGAGGGCAGAGAAAGCTTTGCGCTGCAACCACAAGTTCGTTCTGAGATTTTAGTGGAAATACATGCCTTAAGGTTCCCTATAAAAAAGAAAAAAAAAAGAAAACAAAAGGAAAACCACACACACATTTAATAATTTATTTTATATTCATATTTCACTCCAATACAGAAAAGTTAAATTCAAAAATGCTGTCATACTTTCTGATTCTAAACCAGCATTATATGCAATAAGTTCATATAAAATGAGGTCAATATAAATTAAAGAATGTCACAAAATGATCCAACATCTTCAAAAACTACATAAAAGAATTATATTACAGTGGATACCTGCACATTGTAGAATTTATGGAAATGAATCAGCTGATTTTATTGCCAAAAAGGTGCAAATTTAATTCAGAACAAAAGTAAAAACTTACTCTTTACATACATAAAAAGATTAATCGAAAGAAAAATATAAAACCAACAAAACCAATCAATATCTAACATAGCCAAAGATAAAAAATGGAAAATTTTAATTAAAAATCCAGAAATTATTCCAGAAATCCCACGTAAAGCTGCAGTAGCAAATTTTAGATTACTTACGGAATATGATTATTTGGCCAATCATTTACACAGAATAGAAATTTATACAAGTCCAAATTGTCCTCTGTGCAACAAAGAAGAGGAAATGACTTAAGAACATCTTTTAACCTGTAAAGCCCTACCTGCGGGACCCACTACACAGAAATATTGGAGAGCAAGAGAGCTAATGGCTTCATAGCCAAAGCCTAGTATTTGAAAACAACAACAACATATTTTTAGGTGAAGATTCCTGCTTGTGCATGAGCGAGCGTACAGATAACTCAAAAATTAAAAGTCTGTTGGATATCAAACTTAGTATTGAATTTCAACCTAACTAAAGGATACAAGACAAAGGTTTTCAAGAAATTTCCTCATTCTAAATTAATTTTTATACAGGAGAATGTTTTTAAATATTAATTTTGTTGTTGTTGCAAATATGTCGGTTATTGAAATTCCATACGAGTATATAGAAGATATTTTCATAACACGTTAAATGTGCAGATTAAATCTTCTGGAATAGGCTATAAAACCCACTAGATCCTGAATGCTTTTAATATAACGGGTCAACCACAAGAAATAAAAAAAATCGATTGCACCAAAATATAGATCTGCCTAATGCATAAAATTTTTGTCAAATATTTATTTTATGCTGTTAAATATTTTCAAGTAAATCCAGTTTCTTGGTTTGAATTTTCAAATATTTATACTTTTCTAAAATGGGAAGACATTTTTATGTCCTGAACATGCAAAGAAAATTGAACATCAAGGTGGTCACATAGCCAGCACTTCCAAAAGATTTTACTATCGCTTAAAGCTTACTGTTTTCCCATATTCTCCTTGTACCTAAAATAAAATGTGCAATAAGATAAATTATACAATTTTTAAACTGAATTATAATGGACTAGACAGAGGTATAAATGTTTCTAAAAGTAGAGAAAGTCAGGTGTGTGCAGCACATCGATCTTTTCTTCCACCGTGGTCATGCAAAGGACGTCGAATAAAAAATCCTTCACACAGCGATATGGTTTTAAGTACGTAAACTTCCTTTACTTTGCGTTATCATATAATGAAATGTGTGTGAATGGGATATTTATCTGAATTAACAAGATGTAATACCAAATGGAAGCCGGAACGCATTGTAAAGTCCACAGCCGTGAAATAGAAGAAAAATATATAAATAATATGATTAACTTTGGTAAGACAAGCTTGCAGAAGTAGAGAATGTCACGTGCGTGGTTCTTTTTCTAAGCCAGTGTGTAAATCTTTGATTTTCTTACTAGAGTCTTTTAAGGCAGAGGTGCATTGCCAACAATCTACCCTTTCTGACACTGTGTTTCTAAGAGTATTGAGTATTCTCGTTCAACATTTCTAGCGTATGTTTAACCCTTAATCAGCGGAAATATATATTACATCATTATAACAAATGCTGAATTAAATGCAATGGTTATGGTGGTCGTAAATATCGGTTTAACCGCAAAGGTGCAAGATTTTGAAATGGGGTTTGCATCGGAGCTTAATGATATACATATTTCACTAATAATTCAACAAAGAAAGTCAGGTGATTCAAAGAACTACGTAAGTAAGTAGCACGCAAACAGTACACGAGTTTCCTATCTACAAGATTATCTGCCAGTGACCTCTATATAGTTTAGGAACTTGTAATGGGAATTTCCAAACATTCTTTATTTTAAATATATACTTTACTTGGTACTTACAGTAACTATGCAAGTATTGTATTTCATCCAAAAACTTCGATGTTGATATCATCGGAAATATATGTTTTAATTAAAATTATTTAGAAAAAGTTGTGTACGGGCATTTGAACCAAAGTTAGACAAGAAAAGTTAGACAAATACCAAGTTGGTATCACCTACGACACAAATATTTTAACAAATTCCGTCCATCTCAAACGCGAAACGTTCTCAAAATTTTCGATTTTCTCACAATCGTAACGTTTTTAATAAAACACATATGATTAGAAATAAAAAATATCTTGAATTTTCTGTATGTATTGAAATTTTTTTCAGTCTCAACAGCTTTTGTGTTGCTTATAGAAATTAAGAGAAATAAAAAAAAATTAGCCAAAAAATATAGACTTCACTAAAAAACAGAGGTTGTGCAAAATAATATATTTTTGTAGAGTTAATCCTTTCCGGGTATTTCTTATTACTGCTATGAATTTTAAGAGACACTGGAAAGTTTTTTTTACCCAGACAAGGCTAATTTTTAGCAATATTAAAATTTAAATATATAGAAAACTAAACATTATCAGAAATTTAAATTCGGTGTGATTACTGTATAAGGATTTGTGCATTTAACTACGGTATAATATTTAAATTACGTTCACATAGGTTCATGCAAAAGGGGCATAAATCACACCGGGTGTCCTGAAAAAAATATTGCACCCTATATTTCAGGTGCCTTTTACTTGTAGGAATTTAAAGCCACGTGCACCAAGTTTTATCCTAATTAACCTAAGATACAGTTTTATAATACTGGCTAAATGAAAATCAAATATAGTTTATACTATGCACATGAACAATTAATTAGTTTTGAGTTAAAAATTATAATATTTTCAAGGACTGAATATTTGTTTTCATCCATTTTATAAGTCACATGAATATAAATGTTAGCCAAGTGTGTTCAAGGAACATTGACAAATAACCACTACAAATTTTGTGTCAATATCTTTTGTAGTTTTTGAGAAACATGCACCTAAAGTATGAAAAATCAAGGTTTTGGGAAATCACGATCAAAGATTAAGCACCATTCTCAGGAAGTGGGCATATCATTACGCCGTCATCTTTAAATTGACGAATTAAAGGGCTTTAATACCAGCTGACAACCTATATATAATTTTAAAGCTGAGGAATTATATAATTTTTAACATGAAAAACAAAAAATGGATTTTTTGAAACCTATCGACCTCCTAGTGCCCTTAAATGTTTTATCAGTCGGTAAATCGCTACTCATCGTTACCTTTGTCTTCTTTATGAAAAGAGTATGGAATTTAAAAGACAACGTATACGAAATGCTTTTAAAGATTTTGTCTACCCATTTGCATACTGTATCCCACAAGAAGATGCGCATATCTCCATTGAACGTATATCTGGACAGTTAAGAATTAGAATGATAAACATCTGAAATAATAATTTGTAGATCCATGAATTTGTGAGAGAAACACATTTTGAATGTACTATTATATCATAACTTCGTTTTGTTTCCCTACACGGAAAGCTTTGAAATGCAGTCACTTGTTTTAATTTTCAAGTTGTAGATCTAGACAAGCAAATGGGTAATATTATATTCTATTTATACTTTTTCTGCATTTCATTCATTTTATTAAATAATTTGTACATTATGGCACTTAATACAAAAACCAATTAACCTGAAAGCTTTAACATAAACATTTGAAATTAACAATTCTATGCTTTATTTATTTTTATGTCTCGTAAATGGAGCGTTCCTTCATGCATAATTCTTTCTGTGTTTATCTTCATTTAAGCATATTTTTATTTATTAATATGTATTCCATTAAGGATTATTGGGCACTATCATTGGGATTTGAATCTGACAAATGCGTCACTTAAGCTCCGTAAGAAAATTCACTTTTTAAACATCATTTATTAATGACATCACAATTCCAATAAACGCGTTATATATAAAATTAAGACACAAAGTTAACTTATTGTGTTATCATATACCCCTATTTTACTTTCATTTTACCTTTCTTAATTATTGGAACTTACTTTTTCTAGTGGTTTCTTATAATAAGTAGAAGAAGAGTCAGCATTTAATACCGATATTACATCAACATATATTATGGGACGTCCTAATACTTGACCATTTTTTTTACACTTTTATTTTTAGAAATGTGTTCTCTCTGGGTATGTATTTCTATATCTATGAACAAGTAACTCAAAAACGGAAAGTCAGTAAAATACAAAATTGGTTCTCAAGTCCGGTGTCTTCCAAAATGTGACATACGATCCCTAATTACCAATTAACTGGAAATTAATGATCTCAATATTGGCCATAATGATTTTATAAAATTTCTGTGTATTTAAGATATTTTTATATCACACAAAACTGCATCTTGAAGTTTCTAAAAATATTTATGAAATCCTCTTCATATTTTATTACGTCTCGTATAGCAGGTAAATTGTGGAAAATATGCACTGCAGACATGTATATCTCGTTGAAGTAGACGGTTAATCAAATGTCATTTATCGTTCATTAATTATTTTCAGGATATTACGTTTTCATTGGTTTGAATTTTCAAACGTGTTATAATTTTTGAAACAATTGATTGCTCTTTCTATCTGATAAGGAGAATGGAATTTGATAAAACAGCTATTATGAAGCCTAATTTATATTTTCATTTTTGTTATCAATACCTTTCTTTGTCATTTCATTTTAATAATTTAACAGTCTGTCAGCAAATAACTTCATAGGTGTCATCCTATCTCTTAATTGTATTTTAATATTAAGGGAAACTTACAGCGCCATCCTTTCCACGAACTTTTTATGCAATATAAAAATCATATACTTTTGTTCAATGTATATTATATATTCATTTTAACTTAATAATAAAATGGAAGGTGAAGTGGAGAGGATGTTCTAAGAACCATAAAAATAAAATTAACAAATCCATATTGAACACTATTCACGAATATTAAGCTTTTAAGAAGTTACAACAAATTCTATACATATACAAAGTAAAACTGTTTTTATGTGAGGATTTAAAGCTACGAATTATGCAGTTTTTAAAATATTAACATTTCTATTTATTTCGTTAAATAAAATCATTTAATGGACTAACAAATTCTATAGGTCTACTAAGTCAAATTGTATTTGTGTTAGCATTTTAAAGTGACGAATTTCCCAAATGCAAATTTTTAAAATGTCAACATATCTTATTTATTTCGTTAAATACGTAATAGCCTTTAATTAACTCTTCAAATATCAGCTTTGTTACGTACAAAAGCAGTCATACTTTATTAAACTTTCAATGTTGTAAGCTTAATTTTTAGATATTAATGGCAATTGGAGAGCGTTTTATATTTCCGCATTGTTTATTTGCCTTTGAAATAATATCCTGAAGCACGAACTAGCGTAAATTAAATTCAATACTTGCTCTCCATATTTATCGTTGACTCGAATATATGCACTTTTTAAAACCGTTTTCCCTTCTCTTTTGATTTTAAGCCCATTAAAAAAGAGATGACGTTGTTTGTTTTTAAAACATGGTTCAGTTCTGACTACGTTTCCTGGATGACTTCTATAATTAATCCATATGGAATGCAAGGGATTGAGTTTTTTTTATTGTGACTCTTCACTTTGATTTAATGTCGTTATATTTACTGTGCACGCACCAAATACATATTAGGGATTAGGGATTAAAATAATTACGTACCTTTATTATCATTTAACAGAAGTGAATAGCGAAAAGTTTTTCTGAAATACCTATGCAGAATATGATAATTGCCTTACAGTTGGAAAAATTAGTGAAACCAATTGATATTAATTTTTTTTCTTCAGAATTTGCTGTTTCTTAAATTTGTCTTTAGCATTCGGAACATAATTTTATTTCACCATCTAACAGAGTACATAAGACAATAAATATATTAATGTATTAAGGAAAACTATTTTGAACTGAAGAAATTGAACGTTTAACTATATACAGGTAATAAGTTACTCTATTCAAATGTCAAGACTTAGCACCTATTCCTGGGAATTTCCTTACTTTATTTATAATTTAACTGATTTTGTTACCCTAATAATCACGAAAATGGCTGATTATATATTACTGGTAATGTAATTATGAAAGGGTAGAGCCAAACTGAAAAATTCAATGCCATAGCATTAAGTACTTAAAGTACTTATAGCATAGTAAGTTGCCATTTAAGTAGTTGTCTCATGTGTTTATGAGAGCTCCTAGTGGTTTATCGGGAGAAACACGAGTCAGTTGGGGAATTTAATGTCATCTCGGCATGTTGGCCATAGTAGCTCTAATGGTTAGAGCGGCTGGACGGAAACCAGAAGATCCGTGGTTCAAATCCCGGCTATGGCATTGAATTTTTCAGTCTGGCTCTACCCCTTCATAATGCATCCTACACACGGCTAGTGTGAAAGAACAATTAATTTCCATTAATTGTACCTAATAGTGGTCCAAACTATAAAGCCCGGGCCTTAAAGTACTTACAGCATAATAAGTCGCCATTAAGGTAGTTGTCTCATGTGTTTATTAGAACTCCTAGGTGGTTTACCGGGAGAAACACGAGTCAGTTGGAGAATTTTGTCATCTCGGCATGTTGGCCATAGTAGCTTAAATGGTTAGAGAAACTGAAGATCCGTGGTTCAAATTCCGGCTGTGTCATGAAATTTTTCAGTCTAGTTCTACCCCTTCATAGTGCGTCCTACACACTGCTAGTGTGAAAGAACAATTAATTTCAGATAATGTAGTTGTTTCACTAAAAGATCCTGTGTGAAATAAGATCAATGCTTCTCGAAATTTCACAGCATACGTTTCAATTTTTCCTTTTATTATGTTTGAACAGCAAAAAGTGAGAATTATATATAACGGAATCTGTACCGTACATCAGAAATTTAAGGTTTAAATGGTTATTAGTAGGTAGAGGAATTTTATTACTTAAGTTAATTGATAGAAATTAATCATTCCTTTACACTAGCCGTATATAGGCTAAGGTTTCGGATGGACAGAGTCACACTGAAAAATTCAATGCCATGGCTAGGATTTTAACAACGGATCTCCTGGTTTCCGCCCAGTCCCTCTTTGGGCTACTATGATCAACATGCCGTCATGACTTTAAATCCCCCAATTGACTCAAATATTTGCTCGGTAAACCAATAGGAGCTCACGAGATACACCATTTTTAGCGACTTACTAGTAATCTTACTTAGGAATATTAAGTTTTTATATTAGTTATACAGAAACCATGTTCAATAAGCGTAAATAACAGAAGCCAGGAGTTAAGGACAGCAGGTCAAATACTATCTTGTGAGTGGCTGATTAGTTTTGCTTTTTAACTAACGTTTTCTAACACTGTCATACTGCACGAGTGAGTAGCTTAGTGGTTGTTACGTGTAAACAGAATAGTTCGAGGGATGGGGTAGCTTGATATTTGTGTCCTCAATGCATAAGAATGAATATTTCAAAATTATTTCCTTTACTCGTGGCTTTAATTACTTGGAAATTCTTATGCCGGTTGTGGGTAATAATTAAGGATTAAGTAGTAGAGACAGACTCAAAAATTCAATGCCATAGCCGGGATTTGAACTACGGATCTTCTGGTCCAGCCGCTCTAAACCAATGAGCTACTATGGCCAACGTGCCAACATGACATTAAATTCTCCAACTGACTCGTGTTAGTTGGCACGTTGGCACATTGGCCATAGTGGCTCAGTGGTTTAGAGCGGCTGGACGGAGACGAGAATATCTGTGGTTCAATTACCGGCTATGGCATTGCATTTTTCAGTCTGACTCTACTACTTCATAGTGCGTCCTACGGCTAGTGTGAAAGAACAATTAATTTCAATTAAGGATTAAGTTTAGATTTTAAAGAGGAAACA
>CM060953.1:64714712-64742212 GCA_030765055.1 Mantis religiosa | reverse complement strand
TGTTCATTAAAGTATTGGTATTCGACCAAACAGAAGTGGCCATGGAATATTGTGAAAGCGCAAGTATGGGTTATTCTCATTTCAATTCGACAACTGTACTAGCACCAGTTTATAGGAAAGTGAAAATATCTTACACTAGTAACAGTGACATTGAACTTACACCCCCAGAAATTACGGCAAAAGCAAAAGTAAATAGTGAAATTTCAAACACAATACTAAAATCAGTAGCAAAAGAAAGTACACAAATTAACATCAATTCACCTTCAAGTTCAACTATTCAACAAAGCTCATTCCCGCAAATTCATTTCACTAATTGTACAATAAATAACCTATATTTTAAATAGTCAGTTCTGTTCACATTATAATTTAGCATTAATTGCAAATGGTATTTCAATAAATTCAATTTGATCCAGTTTGTCTATAATATATTTTAGCTTAAATTGTGTCATACTTTTACAGCTGTTTATAGCAAAGTAATCAATATTTCTGCGCATGCGTACTACTTACTACGTCTCACTTTAGATAAAGGAATAACGATTGCAGTATAACAGTCAAATCAGAAATAAATACTTTGAAATGAAACCTGTGATCTAGATACATGATCGAGCATAAACAGATGTATGAAACTTGACTATAATGATAATTAAAACCCTCGTATTATAATTATTACTATTATATCTCGTTGTACAATATACTAGTATCCTAATCGAGATAAAATTGTATAGGAATATAATTTTATAAAAGAAGGGCAGATGAAACTGACACGATAGTTTAAACATAGGATATTATGTGCTAGTATTAAAATTCCATAATCATCCTATGATATCACGAACAACTGAGTAGCGACTGCATTTTAGAAAACTCATAATCTATTGAAAAATTCAAATCAATAGAATTGATAATGTCATAAAGGTGCATACATTGTGTGTCCTTAGGAAATCTAAATATTTTTGCTGCAAATTTTTATTTATCCCTTAAAATAAATCCAAAGAAGTCCTGTGATGGGAAATAGGCGTTTAAAAATACTACAGGTTGAAGCACAAGAGCGTTTTGAGCACTCAAACGCAATCCACATATTTACTCTGCTACTGCTAATATTCCTCAAAGTTTAAAAGTTATGCGAACGTCTTTGGGGAATATTAGGTCTTCACCAGATATTCTCAGGAAATTTAGAATATACACTTTCAATGAAATGTTCTTTGATGCTTTAGTCGCAATGTTTGATTAATCTGAAAAAATAAAAATTATCGAAAAATTTTCTACCTAAAAGAGCTGGGGAATATTTGAAAAATATTCGTTTTGCACCTTTAGAGATACAGCATTTAAAACACAATAAAATGAATTTTCGTTTCTCTCTTATGATTTTAAAAACAGACACCTTCTTCTAAACATCACCTTCTTTTTTCAGGGTCCTTAAAACAAGGTTTAAACCCGGAATAAAAAAAATGGGTGACTATCGACATTTCTTTCACGCATTTGCAAATGAAAATAACAATCAAAAGGATATATACCAATATAACAATTTGTAACTTAAAACTTCACTTATCTTGACACTTTTCTTATAAATTGTCCGTGATTGGACAAAATTGTCCTAAAGGATATGTCACAATGACGAGTAAAACAATTCCTAATGAATAACCTTCCAGTTCCTAATGCTTAACAATAATTTCTTATCTCCCGGAGGGACATCTCTCAGTTTGGGAAGCAGCTAATATCACTACAGTGTAACTTACTATGCACCTTATCCTACTTGCACTGTTAGTCTTTTTAACTCCAGTAACTAATTATTTTCATTTAGTTCCCCCGTGCTTACAAAAACAGGCGTCGATTGTCTAGATAATTTTACGTGAAATCATGACAACTTTGTCCCCTATAATTTTAACTCCATATAACTTCACTATTTCTAGGTTATTCTGATATTTATATACAGTAATGTGAAACATCGCCGAAACGTGTAGCCTCTTTAACTTCTCTCCGACAGTCTTCCATGTTCAGGAAACTCTGCATAGACCGTAAATTCTCTTTGGGAATGGAATAATCATGGGTTGAAATGGTAGACTAATTATTTTACAAGATAATTAAAGTAATTATCCCTTTTATACCTTTATACATCTCTTTAGTACCATAATTGGACAAATAAAATGGAAATGCAGTAAGTTTCTTACATTAAGGTTAATTATAGATAATTAGGCATAAAGAAATTTCAACGAGAAAGTCTATATAATTAGAATAAATTTTAATGGAAAGATTTGATAATGTTGCATTATCCATTTGAAATATTTTGTAAGTGCCAATTAAACAAAGAAACATCCAATCGATTGTTGCTTTTTATGTATTTCTGCCGTTTTTTAGTTGTCTGTGTACATTACTTGGGATAAAATGTAACACATTTCTGTTAAACGCATTCTCTGAGGAGGATATGACACGTGAAGTTCAACTACCCTATGTCATTCTCAATGAAAGTGTTTCAGTGTTTCAGTGTTTTATAAAATTAGAAGCTGGTTTATAACCTATGTGAGTTAAAAGAGAATGGAGTTTGACGATTATTCTATACACGATGTTCATTTTTATTCGTTATTTTCCGCCCTCCAAATGAGCAAGAATGACGTCATGGTTGACTGGTGAGTCTATCTTGAAATCATAGTGCCCTCTACGGAGAAAAAGCGATAATTTTTGCGGAACAGTAAGCAAATTACAGCGCTCTGAGGGCTGTTGCGCTGGTAAGTAATACAGCCAGCTTCCTCTGGATATGAACATGAGGCACCGCATCTTCATGGTTAAATGCTATTTTCGTACCGGCATTAAAATTGGTGCGACATATACACATAATTTAAACCGCTGCATAGAGGAGTTTATGCAACGCTATCCTGCATTTAGACAAGTCCCTCGGAGCGTAATGTTGCCAAAATGTACAGTAACGTCAAATTGACACATTTTTGTTTGAAACATAAACGTCGTATGTTTTATCAGTATACGATATAATTTTTTGTCATTCTCACGCTTAATTAAATGTCTATTAATGTTGGCATCCTTATGTCTTTTAAAACCAAAACGTGCATTAAACATTTCCAAGATAAAGGATCAGTTATTCGCAAAAAGAGAGACACTGGACAATATAAAGTGACTGGTCTCAATCTAGGAGCAATAAACAATGTTATGACAGAAAGACCTCAAGCTACCTTCTCGCAATACAGATAGTGTTTAAGGGGAAGAGAGAAAGGAGATATAGGAAAATAAGACACATAAGACTATGTACTAGAGATATTTTCTTGTTTGGACTTGGATAAAAGCTTTGTACATATTGTAACAGTAATTTCTGTTTCATTCCTAGAATATATTCTGATAATTTTCTGGTTTTTAATGAAGTTACAATGTGAGGAAACTGTGGGGGATATAAAAGAATTCAGATCAAATTGATATATTTCTTTTTTATATGACAGGTTTAAAATATGCATATATGTCTAATATAACAGAAAAGCAGATGTTCATTGTGAATTAAGTGTTAATTGACTTATCTTTTCGTATATTCTTCATGGTATAATTTAATGGCTGCATAATTAGTTTTGCAGGGCATTGCATTGCAGTATATAGTTTTTTCACAGTTATCTACGCACCAGGCAAAATTACGCAGCTTTATTTTACGCGGACAGACCCATTTCTCAAATAGTATATTTACCTGCCGGTAGAGGGAGGCCTCAAAGCTGCTGTCAGCACATCTAATACAGTCGCAAGCCGCTAGGAAATTTTGTGCGGTAAAATACAGATAAAAATGAACACCATGTATATGCATGCATTCAACTGCTTCTTATATGACATTGCTAAAGGTTTCTTCAGCTAAGCTGGTATAAGAGCTGAAGGAAGCTATTGTGTACTACATATTATGATATATAATGTAAATGCAATGCTTACCACAATAATTCATGTAAAAGAGGTTTCTTCTTTACTCTTCAGATTGCATAGCAAGCTTTAATATGTAATTCTAACAAAGTTCTTCTAATTGTAGCCTTCAATGAGAGTATGGAAACCACAAAGTCAATTTTGAAATCTCTGAATGGTTACAAGGGAAATCCTAGGTTAACCGCACTGTGTATTGACCACTCGCGAGGCGTTGTGGTCGGTGCATTGTTCATTATCAGGAATGCAAGCGAATCCGGATTGTTCTTAACTAGGCTACTTAAGTAAACTTTTTTCTTTGCCATCTTCTGCTCATTTGCTTTAATGTCTTGCTTTGGCGTGACTTCCTCTACCCACTTTCATATACACTAAAGCTAAGTCTATTTCTTAATAATCATGATAATCTTTAAATTCACATTTACAGTACTTTCTACTATGGGAGTTTTAATGGGCCTGTCACTATGTGGCAGCTTTGAAGTTTTGTGGTTTTTGTTTGGCCTTGATAAAGACGTTCAAAGCTCGAGCCATTTGGAATCTCGGAAATTTTTAACTGCAACGTTTCTTTTCCCATTTATTACACGGTGTCATTTTTATTTGCGATTTTACCGCACAAATTTTGACGTCATCAATAGCATCGCTGATGAAGCGAGTTTATATACAATTCCCCTAGCGGCTTACGATCGTATTTGATGTGCTGACAGCAGCTTTTAGGCCTTCCGGCAGGTAAATATACTATTTGAGTAATGGGTCTGCCCGCGTAATATAAAGGTGTCTAATTTCACCTGGTGCGTAGATACGATAACTGTTGTAGTTTGTTTTTATGAATATGAACCCTATAAATGAGGGATAAATACAAACAATATCTTGAAATTTGGTGTTTCTCTGTGAAGATGTATAACTTAATATAATTTAATAAAGGAATGCCAAATTAATAACAGCATTAGTTTCAAAAATTTTAGTAAAGAAACAATTTTCTGTCCTTTGAACAGTGCACGTCATATCGAAAGATGAGGCCGCGCCGTGGCTCAGTGGTTAGACCACTTGGCTCTCACCAGGCGACCGGTAGGTGAGATTTGTGGTGGACCACACGGCGCTGGGGCGGGTTTCCTCCGGGACCTCCGGTTTCTCCCGCCATCTCATTCCACCGGTGCTCCATCTTCATCTCATGTACCATAAGTGTCACCGCCTGCAGTGCCGTATGTAGTAAAAGCGGGCGTTAAACACTACACATTTTACACATATCGAAATATGAAAGAATAAATGAATGATTAAATGAACGAATGAGTAAATTAATGAGTAAAACTTGTGATATGATGCTCAAATGAATCCACTCAGAGTTACCCGACATTCGTCTTCGTAGGATAAGGGAAACCCCTGGAAGAAAACGTTATCCAGGTAACTCATTTTATCAAGATTCAAACTCGTGACCTCTTGAGTATGAGGCACACCGGTACCTCACATCACGGAGGTGGGCAAGAAACAAATGTAAATCAACCGAATATGAGCTGCTTCTATGCGTTTATTAAAACAATGAAACCGATAATTGTTAAACATTAACTTCTGTGAACAGCTTTACGGAAACTAACCAGCAAGAAATAGCTAAACACAAATCAGTAAATAAACAAGTAAAGCTGAGTTAATGCGCTTCTTTAAACGAATGGTTCAACGTGATTACCATTGAGAGCAAGACACTTCCTTACTCTTTTCACCATCTGTTCATATGCAGCTTGCATCATCCTAGCTGTGACTATGGTCATCTCATCTGTTGCTCTTAAGTCTCGGGTCACCTCGAATAAATCCTATCTTTGTGATAACCCCAGAGGAAAATATTCAAGGGGGTAAGAACTGGAGATCTGATGGTCACACAGGATTGCTAATGAGTCTTTTGAGGAGAAACCACAATAATTCAAGTTATTCATGATCTGGAAATTTGCCCCCTTAACTCCCAGGTTAATGTCTTTCAAGGAAAGCAATTACACCAGCATTAAAATTGGTGCGACATATAAATATAATTTAAACCGCTGCATAGAGGGGTTTATGCAGAGTTATCCGGCATTCAGACAAATCCCTCGGAGTGTAATGTTGTCAAAAGTGTCTGGGTACCGTCACGATTACCGTAAGAGGGGTGAAATGAGAGGCTGGTTGTATTAGTTAACAGCCCAACCACACTCAGAACGCTGTAATTTGCTTACTATTCCGCAAAAACTACCGCTTCTTCTACGTATAGGGCACTATGATTTCAAGATAGACTCACCAGTCAACTACGACGTCATTCTTGCTCTTTAGGAGGGCGGGAAATAAGGAATAAAAATGAACATCGCGTATGTGCCTTTAATATGTAGGTCACATTTAGGCTTTTAACTTTGGGACTCTTTGCATTGTTGTTCATTCGTTTAAATTGTTTCTCTTTGGATTACCTTCAAATGGGAGGTTATGCAATTATCCCGGCCAATTAAGTATTCTCAACCACCCCCTCCCCCCAGAAATAAAAAAAAGTATTTCAAATAATGCTTTGCACTCGGGTTTTGGAGAAAATATAAAGCATATATTTGTGCATCTTAAAGGTGTTTTGAAGTTAGATTTTACGACATTTTCGTGTCGCATATTTAAAGAAATTTGTATTTACTTTTTTGAGCAGGTTCGATTCCCGGCGGTAGGGGTGGGTATTTTTCTCCCACCAGGATAATTCCTCATTTTCCCCAGAGTATGAATGAAAGTGTGAATGTGTGCGTGATCTAATGATTAAAGAAACCAATTAATACGAGTTAACACCCTCGATATCTTCCAAATGAGAACGGCCGTTAAATGCGGGGTATAAATGGAAGAAATAAAAAAAAAAAATTATTCAGAAGACTTCAGAAACGCATTTTTAATGAAATATTGATATGCAAATTTTGAGTGAATTTCATACTTGTCTACTTGCTGTAAATGTGCAGTAGGGAAAATTAAAAATGCAGTAAACTTAATGCTTATCATTAAAATAAGCTACTACGTGATACATTAACAGACCCAATTAAATAATCGGACGTGTTCCAATTACACTACCATTTGTTCTCATCACTTATTTCTATAAATATTTATACTATAAATTACTTATACAAATGCTTGTTTTCTGTTAAACATGTAAATATTGATAAAATGATTTTAATCCACATTTTGCAGTCACGCAGAAAATGTGCAAGAGGCTGATACGACTATCAAAAGTTTTACATCGAAGTTTCGTTTGGTTTAACTTGAAAGATGACTTACTTAGCGTTACTTCTCCCTATGACAAAGGCGGGGTGACAAATTTCGTAAACACATTACTTCTGCGATGCGTGTCTCTCTAGTCTCCGTCACTCCACAACAAATGCTCCAACCAGAGCAAGACTTCCTTATTTACAAACAGTGCTGTGTATTGAGAGTGAAACGTGGTAATAATGGAAATGTGACATCAAAATCGGTGTTGTACTACATAATTAAGAGAAACAAAGTTGAGTTCAAACGGTATGCAATTGACTATAGGTGTATTGAATGAATATTCCGTGATTCACTTACCCCCGCATCAAGTGGTACGAACACCATCGAGCTAATGTGGGTACGAATCGAAGCTGATGTGACGAAACATGATCTGACATTTAAAGAAGGAGATGTAAGTAATATGGCTGCGCCGAGGCTGAGTGGTTAGACCGCTCAACTTTCACTAAGGCGGCCCGTGTTCAATCCCAGGTGACCGTAAAGTGAGATATGTGGTGGACAACACGGTGCTGAGGCGGGTTTTCTCCGGGATCTCCGGTTTCCTCCACCATCTCATTCCACTGGTGTTCCAACAACTCATGTATCATCACTGTCACCACCTGCGGTGCCGCATGTAAAAAATGGGCGTTAAACACTACACATATTTTGTAATATCTTTCATAATAGGGTACACAAAATTGCAAGGCTGCGTGTGAACATGTAAAGGTGTTAGAAGAAATACACACAGATTAATGGACGATAAACTGGACAATTTCATCATAAAGATAGAAGAAAATGATTCTGAATCAGACAATGAGTGGCTTTGTAATCCAGCATCCGATGACAATGGAGCTGGAAATATTAAATATATTTGATCCTACAAGAAACTCCTAATGGACGTTACATCTATACTAGCGCCATTTACCAGTAGTCTTTAAAGCACTGCACACCAAAATATTAAAGGGATACTACAATACAATCACGTGGTGCCAGTCGACAGTCATGGGTTACCCATAACAGCACGGGCGCTAATTCCTGTTTCAAGATAAACTAACCGAACTCTTAATTCCTGCCTTAATGTTGCGTATTGCTTGTATTGCTAGTTTGGAATAAAGAAATTTGTTTTATTGTAACAGGTAATATATAGAAGAACAAAAGCAGAATATTTCTAAATGACTATTCTACGGAGAATTTTATTTGTTTATTTTAAATAGCTCGACACATTTTTTGTTACAAATTTTGTCTTTGTTTTATGATTTCGTGGTTGTAAAATATGTTAACGAAAGTCTATATGAAGAGGAGTTTGAAGCTGTCCACTAAATACTCAAGTAATATATTTTATTTGTTGTGTTAATATGTAAGCATATATTTGACATTTGAGTAAAACAAATAAAATATAAAATTCAATATTCCAACAGTTAAATGAGTGTCAGAGGAATTTTTTCTGGGGCAAGAAGCGCCTTTTCCTGGCCACAACAAGAATGTTCTGCAATTTCAACCTGCACTTTTAAATTACAGGAAATTAAGAATACTCTGTTATACACATTGGAAGATTTGTTGCAGATGCTACATTTTCATCTATATGTAAAAGGAAAATAAATGTTACTCTATCATTATTACGAATCAAATATCTTATAAAACTTTAAATTGTGTAACTCACAATTAGTGATACATTTGTGTTATTAACTGATGCTATTTATATATAAAAATTAAATTTTTGTTTATTCTATAAAATTTATGCATTTAGTAATAATGTATAACAGATTACATGTATTCAACCTTATTAGAAACGTTTGATTTTAATAACTATTATATATTACCAGAATTCTAGAAGCTGTTTTTATAAAAGTAAAAGTAATAATTATAAAAATAATTACGAAAATATATTTTGAAGATAAACTGAAACAGCCAATTGAAATGCACTATGAAATTTTGGATGACAGGTATTACAATTTAGCAATCGAAAAGCTACATGTTTTAGTTTTATTTGATGCATTACTATAACGTAGCCCTTTTGCAGTTTTACACAAGCAACTCATATGGAACTTGTTAGGAAATATAACATTCTTGTGCAGCATAAACTCGATGTGGAACGCAGACTAAACTTATTATGAACAGCAAAACCGAGACAGTACAACTTGCCAAACTGGTTAATCACCATTTGGCAATAATCTGATGTCTAACCAGAGCTGACATCACAGGAATCAAGCTGCATTTATGAGTTGGAAGGAAAACAAGAGAATACACTGTGTTGTCGCGTAATGCCACGAAGATTAATTCCAGAAAGCTGAATGTGGGTGTAATTAGTTTACGTTTGTTAAACCAGAATCATCATATCAAGTCCAGTATCTGCCCAAAATGTTGATCATTAAACGACTATTCCTTCTCTCAGTACTAATGCGCATATAGGCAGTCACGTAAACGCCTAGGGAAAAAGAAGTTGAATCTGTATCAGGGGCGGTTTCTGACGTAGTGCCGCTGTGCCATGGCAGCATCTGTATGAAAACGAAAGAAAGAGAAGTGTATAGGAATTGCGCAAATAAGATTGTTTCTGAGTATGTGCTCCCTCGTATGAATAGGCACGTTAAACGCAAGCGCTCTGTCCTGATTGTTTTCCTTGGTTTGGTGCCAATTCCAGAACGGCACCGTCTACGCTCATAAGCGCCTGTGTTAACGACTAGGATGTCTGTTTATACACGGCTTCTTATGGGAGCAGGTAGTGTCAAGATTTCTCTGGCGCATAACTTACGCTTTATCCGCTAGAGTACAGTAAATCACGGGACATAAGATAACTGTCTCTCTGTCGCGAAAGCGTACACGAACGCTTCGTTTCACATTCTCCATGAATTGTATTATCAAACTTTTACTGTACTCGTTACACCTGTACGTAACAAGAGTACGGATGTAATAAATATCTATTTCCGTTTCCCTGTACGTTCTGTTTGGTACAGTACATTATAAAATAAGATGGATTATTGATAAGATTACCTAAATCGTTCGAAATTGATACACATATTTATATTTTAACAAACCTTATTTATTCATTTTGTATTTATTTATTCATTCATTTATTATTTATTATTTATTAATTCATTTATTATTTATTGCTTATTTATTTATTTATTATGGCACCGCCAATACAATGCCTCACCGGCCGCTCCTGATCTGTGTGACTATTACCCTGGCGTCTAGAGTCTATGCCAGGGCATAATCCTCTTTAATTACTTCGTTCTTTTACAATTGTTTATGCTATACATTTATTAGTTTTACAGATAATTCTTACAACTAACTACTAACCTAACCTACGCTGCGGTTTCGACAGCTCACATTGCATATTAATGCTAAGTCAGTTAATTCTATTATTTACATTTTATTACCTAATTTCATGTTTTATGTTTACATTACTCAATAATATTTAGTTAATGATTACTGATCTTCAATTCCGGGGTTCGTCGTGTTCGTCATCTGCTTCTGTCTTTCAGCTTTTCTCCTTGCGGATACCCAGTAGTACCTCCTTCGGTTAATTGATCCTTCTATGTCTACTATCTGTCGTACGGTTTGTTGTCGCTCCTCCACTTGTTCTTCCTTTCTCTGTGGGGTATTCTGCGATCGTAGTCTTTCTGATGTTCTCACCTGCTGCCCTTCTCTATCTACTTGTGCCTGGATAATGTTTTCGTTATCTAAACCCTGACGTTCTTGGTATTCCTCCATTACCTTTGTAGATACCATCATCACCATCTCTTGTACTTTCTTGAAGTCCTGGTGGTTTCTCACGACGTTCCAAAGAGATTTACCCTGTAGCACCTCCTTGTCTTGTAGTAATGTATTCCTATATTTTGTGCATTCGAATACAACATGTTCTGGTGTCCCTCTTACTTGGCATTCTTCGCACATATTCTTCGCTATTTCTTTAACCGATCTTGTTGAAGTATGTATCGAACGGCCCATGCCCGGTTAGGAACTGCACCCCTTCCTTATTTGGTTGAATTTGTGTTTAAGTCTCTCCCTAACATCAGGAAATAGTTCCTATGTTCTTCGACCTGTCTCACCTTTATTCCACTCTTTTTGCCATTCCCTTTTAGAAATATAGACACGTCCTAGAATTTCTGTTGCTAGGGAGAAAAAGTTTTATTTCTTGTTTTGTTCTTGTCTTAAACTCTTTGTTGCGCTTTAAATTAATAGAATGTGTCCCTTTTAATCACTGCCAGTAAGTATGAATAACTCCTCACTCAGTTGGCAGTATCACTTCCATCTTCTCTTACTTAGAAACTCTCCAGCTTCCTCCCTGATCCAGTGACCATACAGCTGATCCTCACCTAGAGGAAACATGTTCGAATCCCGGTCGGGGTTGGGAACTCCTTTACTAAGGATTACTGCCTAACTAATATGATTATGGAAGGGTGGATCTGAAAGTGAACGCGCGTGTTAAAATAAGCTTAAAAATCAACAAAAATATTCAGTAACCTAATATAAAAGTTTATCTTTAAACTTACCAACACAGGCACCTGTTGTACCTTAAGAGTTAAGCAGATATATAAAAAACACCAAATTATTGTAACAATCAGCATTATGACACTGCGGTGGTGTGCCGACATAAAATATTTATGTATATATAAATATTTTCTTGTACTTGTTTTCGAATAAGAAGAAGAAAACGTAATTATACACTTGATGCAATTTTTAGAACCATTAACCATCAGTTGGAGAATTCTTATATCTTTAACAATTTAAAAGTGTAGGAAAACATTTTTTTATCTCCTAAACTATATACGAGTTACAGTAAGTAGAGAAAGTATTGTATTCCACCCACAATTTGGATACCAAGTCATCGTTCGGTATATATTTGGAGAATAAAATTACAAAAAGTGTGTCTCACACTCATTCTCCTTCTCTGTTAATTACAAACTTGAGTGTCAAGTTCAGGACCTCAGAAGGATAAGACACGGACTTTTTAAAAAGACAATCGTGATGGTGATCCTGAGTTGCATATGCACCACTGTCCGTGTCCAGAGCATAGCGTGCCAATATGTTTGAAACAGTTTAGACCAGGTTTTAGCGTGATGCACAGGTATTATTCATAATAATTTTATGTCGGAGACAGCAGGCCTGACTCGGTATTTTAAACCTGAATGGGAAAAAACAATTTCTATACAGAGTATTCATACAGTGTCTAGTATGTAGTCAATATGTTGGGCTTCAGTACATTATGTACTGAAACACCACACGGCATATCTTTCAGAAAAGCTGTAAGATACCAACATGCACTTACATTACTACGAGTACAAATAAAGGGTTTTATTTTTCTTGTTAAATGGCAACATTTCATTTTTCTGCAATTTTAAGTCTCAGGACGTACAAACAAATACCCTTTCAAACTGCAATTTAAATTTATTAGTACCTTGTTGCATGTGCACTGAGCAAACGAAAATGCATCGTTACCTCAGATTGAGTAGGTTTTGAGTTAAACAATGCAGTAGACTACTTCAATATGTGACTTTAGATTGAGCAAATACAGACATAAGTTAAGGTAATAAGACAGCAATGCTTACTTCATTGCAAAATCTTCGTGAAAGTTATCAGTCATGTCACAAATTACAGAAAGACTACGAATTGAAATACTAACTTGTATACAATTACATATGCAAAAGGATGCAATAAAATATGGTGAGGTGAAGACAACCATTTTTAAGCAGTGCAACTTTCTTTTGTAGTGTTGTATATCTTTCAAGTGTATCACATTATTTTTTCTAAGCTCTTTCCTGAATGCTTAAACCTCCTTTTCTAGACTCAAATTCTTAGATTTCAGATACTAATTCTATCATAAATTCTGAGATCTCATCATGTATTTGAGAGATTCTTTCTCGAGCTTTTTCTGCCATTTTCTCGATAGGAGTCACCTTATCTTCAACATATTTTCTAAGCTGATCCTTGGCTTATTGCAGTCTGCTTTTCATATTTAGCAAACGGTCGCAATAAATTAATAAGACAACCTTTCCCAAATGGATGAGTTAAGGATGCAAGAAAAGCAATTGTTGGGCACTCTGAACCTAAAATAGTAAGTAACCCATCTATGAGTGACCCAGTGATCGGATATGGTGATAGGAGCAAGACCCAAGAAGTGGTTTGTGTCTTGTTTAATGAAATGCATCCAGAATGAACTACATTCTACAACAAGAAAAAATTTTGAAAAAAATAAGTTAGTGAAACTGGAAGTGTTAAAAATTACATGCCAAAAAATGCATCTATCTGTACTTTCCGAGACTTGAGGATAAAAACATGAAGAAAAATGTTGTCATTAAAAATGTCACGCCCTATTCACAATCATTGTAATATGAAAACATGTTGATAACAGCTTTCCTTAAAATATCACTTCAAAAAATTATAACAACGTTACAAGCATCGGTTCGTACTTTTTATCCACCCATATATAAGGTGATGCAAAAAACTGATAAATACTTTCTATTAATGCCTGAATCAGTAAGAAACATTGTTTTCTTCTAAATGAAAAGTACACCTGTGATAAGCAGACTTCTAGTCCAAGGAAATCCTGAAGGAAAATATTTCCTAAGGTATACATAGAATAATCAAAGTTCTCATTTTAGGCACTCTTAGCAGTGACATTTGTTGACATTTTTCTGTGTGTGGGCCACTTGTGGCTATTTGTGTGCTTAACTGTATGTAACGTTGACAAAACTTTGGGTCTACTGTATTCTATTATTTCAAATCTTCCTACAAGAAAATACGTATAAAAGGCACTTCTACAAAATCTTATCTTGATTAAGATGATATGAACAGAAGAGTAGGCATGCGCGAGTGCTGTTTTATAGTAATGAGTAGAAATGTTATGTGTCCAACACATCCAATTTTTAGCTTAATTTTCTGTAAGATTCCTTAGAGAATTTGAGCAACTTATTTTTTAATTTTTCAATGCTCCGTAACTGCTTTGGTTCTCAGCCTCCATCCCATTCTTAAATTACCTGGCGTGAAAGCAGTTGATTTTGTACGGTCCTCTTTATCAGACTTGAAGTTACTTTTATCTAACCACTGGCTTTCTTCCCTTCCACGTAAAGCATGCCAAGGTAAAAAATCCACTATCCTACGGCGGATTTGAACCTGCGACCTGGGGAACTAGAGGCTAGCGTGCTATCACAGAGGTGACAATTATTACAAATTATATCTCATGAAACATTTATAACTATCAAAGAGAAGAAGCTCCAAAATGAAGTAAAATGCCTCTAGGCCGCATGCTTTTGGATGTTTAGATCTCACATGCGGAACCTTTGAAGATCTCTGCCACCAAAAGCCATAGAACTTAATTAAAACTAAAAGTTCATATTTATTTTCTACGTAGAGGTAGCTAGAGACAGGTTTCAATCACTAGTTATTCTAGAAAAATACTCTAGTAAGAAAAACATCTATGTCAGAGCGTGCCCATAACTGGGCAAAAAACTAAAAAGCCAATTTATATGAATAGGTAAAAGACAGCAATAAACTTGTGGATCGCTGGAGAGATCCCATGGGCATCGAATCTCATTGCAAGTGTAATCAACCGGCGTTACTACAGTGATTTTGGGGCGTTATGGACCAGGTACAGAGCAGCGATCAAGCATCCGAGGTCTGCTAATCACCTGTTACCGACGTGAAATAATTGTTGTTAGCGGAATTGCAATTGGAAAATCTAGTCCTATATTTGTCTGCTGTTGCTGAAATTGAAGTGGAGATAGGCATGTTCCACAGAAAATCGGACAATACTATTTTCTTAAAGAAACCAACTTCTTTGCATTGTGCTGATTATATCAACAGCGAATAATTAAGAACATTTCGAAATCTTTGCAGAAACATCATCAGAATTGTATTTCCAAAATTAAGAGTAATAAATAATAAAAATAGCGCTTCTAACTACGTCCTCTGAAATTTAGTAGCTCTTTCGCATTAATTTGGTTCCCTTACGAAAATATAGTTCCAAATTACTGCCCTCTTTCCCTTACACTCACTCACTCACTCACTCACTCACTCACTCACTCACTCACTCACTCACTCACTCACTCACTCACTCACTCACTCACTCACTCACTCACTCACTCACTCACTCACTCACTCACTCACTCACTCACTCACTCACTCACTCACTCACTCACTCACTCACTCACTCACGTTCTGCACGCCTCAGGCGCTAGCGTGGTGTGTGCATGGGTTCCTGGTCACGTGGGCTTGCGTGGAAATGAACTTGCGGATTCGGCAGCTAAGGAGGCTACGATAAAGCCCAGTTATACCATTCCGTACGTTACAGCGGAAGACTTTGAACTTGTTATCCGTAGGGCTGCGCTCTCGTGCTGGCGCGATGAGTGGTCCGCTCTGCGTGGCCACAGGCTTCGTACGGTGAAGGAGCTTCCACTCAACTGGGTGACCTCCTGTCGCCTTTCTCGGCGGGAGTAAATTACTTTGGCTCCGTTGCGAAATGGACATTGTTATTTTAGCCATAGCTTTTTATTAAATAGGGCTCCGGTTCCCATTTGCCCACTGTGCGGTGCTGACCTCACGGTCCGTCACTTGCTTTTAGACTGTTTTAGCTTGCCACGTCTCCGCAGATCTCACCAGCCAGCTTGGTGGAGATCCTCGCGAATGACGAGACGGCGGTGGGCAAAGTTTTAGCGTTTGTTTTAGCTGTGTGTTTTAGAATTTAGGCCCAGGTAGCTTGGGCTTTCAGCCATTTTAACCCTTTTCTGGTTTTATGACTTTAAACTTTATTTTAATCTGTGCGTCATCGTTATGGCAGTGTTTTTATCTTGATTATATTTGATTGACATGTAGTTTTCTAGTGTTTTAGACTTATTTAGTTTTTAATCCACTTGTTTTTAAGGGCTCTGATGACCCAGAAGTTGAGCACCCGTAATCACAATCATCATAATCATCATGCTTCTGTTTACATTGCCATAGGTATAAACTCAGGACGGCTCATACATATAGATATACCGGGAAAGACAAGGAATACAACTAAAGGATGGGATTAGTTAAATGTTAACACATTTATTAACCACAGAGTTTTACCTTTTATAATAATGAGTTTCATAGAGGAAATCATACCTTCGCCACAAGGCAGCAGTGCGACCATCTAAAGTCCTTTTGAGTTTCTAGACAAAAGGAGCGAAGCACGTCAGTTCATCTGTTAGTATTTTGCTCCCTCGCCTTCTGTCCCACAATCCATCGATACATTTTCAAACGCTATTATTCCCACCAGGCTTAGGAGACGCTTTCCAGTCCGAAGCCCTTAATTCTATACCCCGAACATAGTTACAGACAACGCCTGCCAATCTAAATTCCATATGCTATGAAAATAATGTTAATATGAGATTATCGTCAGGCACCATTATTTTTTATGAAAAGACTTCTTTTATTCTTTTCCTTTTTTGTCAATGTTAACATTTCTGAACGTAAGTTAAGTATGGTATTGTCAAAAACATAAATGTTTTCAAACGTTTGTTTTGATTGTTGCTAAGATTTTTCGCAAAAATTTAGAAAATATTGCATCTATGTCTTCTGGATATTCAAAATTAATCTTAATATGTTTAATGATCCCAACTAACCTAATTGTGATAGTCTCTGAACGATTTTATATATGCATCTGCTGATAATTGAAAAAAAAAACAATGTTTAAGCTTTTTCCATAAGCAACGGATGGACATGCATTTGTTCACCTTTTCAGAGCATAGCGAGTTGTTAAAGTGATTTTTTTCTGAAGTACTAGAGTTATATATTTAATTTGTTGCACAGATGTCAATTTGTTGCAAACTATAGTTAAAAGCGTGTGTACAAAATTCAATCTCATCATATAATTGCATTTGTAAGGCAATTTATATTAATTTTGTCTGATATAGAAACATTAGAGCATAAGTTTATTTTTCACTGTTAAAATCTTAATATTTTTTAACAAAGAGTCCGATGAAAATTGTCAAATAATAGTAGGTTTTTTCCCTAAGTCAATTATGACATAACAACTAGACATTTTGTAATCAACATTCTGAAATTCAATATGGGAAATTTTCAGATCTCTAGCTATGCTGAGGATGTGTTTTAAATAGGGATGACTAATTTACTGTGATAATATTCAAAATGGCGCAGCACTATAAACATGGTTGCAAAGGTATCTTACATGTTTTCTAGGGCATTAAAACTACAGCTTTAATTGGAACTTTTGCATCAAAAATAAATTTTGATTTCTCTATTATGATTAAAATAGCATTTTGTCGTTCCTTTAATTGCTTAGTAGGATGGTTTGGAGTGTTGATTCAAATTTCAAGAGAAATTGGTATATTCAGGTGGACAGACAAGATCCAAGGAAGGCTACTACGTCAAGATGAACATAACTTTTCATTTGTCAACACGAATATTCTGTCGTATTAAAATAAAAAAAAATTATTTTATAATCTCTAATGCCGAAAAAACTGTGCTGAAAGAAAAAAGCATTGTCCAAATTAGGTAATTGCTTTTGAATCAAATTCAATTTTAAGATGTGTAATTTTGTGAAAGCATGTTACACCTGTACGTAAAAAGGACCTCTCTTTTTCCATTCATTTCTGAGCCAACCTCAGAAATAGAGCAAAAATAAAAATGATTTTCAAGGTGCACTAGAATGGAAAGATAAGACTTCGGGATTCGATTGAACGTCTGGGGATTGCTTACCAGTTCCGCAACTTCCAATATGCTCCATCTCGTTTTAGATAGGAACAAAAACGAAACGTGCAGCAACTGAAGAGCTGAGAAAGAAATATGCTGGAATCTTTGAACTGGAAGAAGCTACACAACAGTGGTTGCATATCAAGTAAAACTTAAATGTCCTGAACGTAGTATGTAGAACGTACAGAAGCTCCCCTCAATGTCCAGATCTCAGTATAACTTTGCATAAAATTGTACTCTTTGTCTCCTTCCTCTTATATCGCCATATCTTCGTAGTTATATCGCTACTGATCTGCTAGAAGATACATCATGGAGAATTAGCATTCAGTTTAGCCTTGTACCATACCATCTTGCTTGGATATGTTTCTACAGAGACCTCAGGGCTAGGCATCTGTACTTCCGCAACTTGCAAAAGTCATCGTCGATGCGTGTCCACCAAGACCATGTTTGGCAACTATATCTACTTGTACACATTCTGGGCAGATATTATGAGGTACTTCTTAGTCCATCTGCTTTTGTTATCTGTGAATAGAGGTACATTATTTCCTGGACGTCTATTTTTATTTTCACAATTATTTCAGAGTTAAGACAGAATTTGGGTCATTGTATTGAATATCCAATTCAAAATTTCCCTTAGTGATTGAGAGAATCCATCAAAAATATCAAGCGTACTCGTATTGGTGTATCCAAAGGTTTTAAATCAGAAGGCTCTGATATACTTCCTGAGTTTTGTCTAATTCTTTAACAGCTCAGAATTGAAGCTATATTTTGTGCTCTTGCGTTGTTTGAAGATGCTATGATGACGCACCACGTTGTGACACCATCTTGAAGCTGAATTTTATTACCGGATGAAAGAGGAAGCTAATGAATTTCTCATCTTTGGTGCCGATCTTGAAGTAATCTAGAAGTTTCTCCTGCAAATCTGGATCAATGAAAATCTTTCGGGCATAAAAATAGTGTATTTACATGCATTTCCATCTGCTGAATAAAAAAATCGCCATAAAATGATAGATTAGCTCTTTTTGAAGATAAAATGTCATTTCATTTTTTAGAGTGAAGATTTTAAATTTGGAGGAATTTTTTGGGGGGAGTTAGCACACCTGTCAAATAACACCAGAGATAAATGTTGGAAATTAAATGGTGCAAAAGTTTAGGGAGGCATTTTTGTCGGACCACAAATAAGATAACTTGTAAAGGATCCTACATTTGACCAAGTTTTGGAGGGGAAAGAAAAGGAAGTTTGGGAAGCCTTCAAGAGTGTTTTTCATGGATTTATAGGCAAGACAACTACAACTACAAGTATTTGGTGACAGTGCTCCTGCAAAAATACCGTAACCTTGGATGCAACATGTCCCTTAAGATCCATTTTCTCCACTCCCACCTAGACTTTTTCCCTCCTGGTTGTGGAGCTGTTAGTGATGAACATGGGGAGAGATTCCATCAGGGCATTTCTGTTATGGAACAAAGATATCAGGGCCGTTGGAATAAAGTAATGTTTGCGGATTACTGTTGGTCTTTGTATAGTGATTCTGCGGAACTGTATCACAAGAGGCAAGCTAAAAGACGACAAAGTCAATAGACCACCACACGATTCTCTTCAGACACGACTATCTGCGAAGTATTTTTCTCCAGCAATTTAGTACTCTTAGCATGTAATTACCAGTTAAAATATCAAATGTACTTTCATTGTTGTTAGCAAATGAAATGAAATGTGTAGTGTTTAACGCCCGCTTTTACTACATACGGCACCGCAGGCGGTGACACTGATAATACATGAGATGAAGATGGAGCACCGGTGGAATGAGATGGCGGGGGAAACCGGAGGTCCCGGAGAAAACCCGCCCCAGCGCCGTGTTGTCCACCACAAATCTCACTTTGCGGTCGCCTGGGATCGAACCCGGGCCGCCTTGGAGAGAGCCAAGCGGTCTAACCACTGAGCCACGGCGTGGCCTTTTGTTGTTAGCATGTATGTAATTAAAATGTACCCTTTTCTCTCAATCCGTTAATATGTAATACTTCCAGCTTTTGTATATCATAGAATCTAGAGCTAACACAAATTTTTCATTTTCATATTTGTCTTTCTCGACCCAAAATTAGTAGGAATTGTCTCATGAAGTGCTCGAAACATTCAAACTTTTTTTTTTTTTTTTTTTTTTTTTTTTTTTTTTTTTTTTTTTTTTTTTTTTTTTTGCCCAGTGAATTAGGCACATCTGTAATTCTTGAGCGATGAGTTATTTTTCTTTCCCAGGAGCTGAGAAAGTTAGTATTACAACTTTCGAAGAATGAACAAATAATAATTTTCTTGTTCAAGGATGGAAATTTAATTCCTCAAACATTTTTAAATTGCTTGATATAATTCTAAATATAATTAGTGTAGTCTTTTCACTAACAGCGGTTGATGCAGCGATGAACTATTTATTTTCTTGCGCACTCGCTATTAATGGATCTTTGATGCACACACAAAATTCAAATAAATGCACGTCTTACCTAAGACGTTCATAAGAATTAGAACAAAATCTTTTAAAACATTTAACAACTTTTTATCATATTCGTTGTCACGGTTACACCATTACCTACCTTCAATTGCTTTTTATTTTACTACTGATACTAATCTCTGACTATTCTTAACAAAACATGAAGTATCTAAATTAACTGCTACAGAATACAGTTACCTGTTGGGGATTATTTCTGCCTCCTCCATGTCTTCATCTCTGGAGCAATGTCACAAATGTGTTACTGTTCATCTCGCAAGATATGTTTCAAGTTAGTCATGGAGAGACAACACAAGTGCTACTTATATAATTATACAAGTCATGTGCAGGGAAAAGCAAAACAATAATATGATTTGGGTAAAAGGCACTTTTCCTCCTTGCAATGCTCTCTGACGTGCATAAAATGCAGTTCATTCTTCGCAAGGTTTTCTACCTGAGGAACTAACTGCCCTATAAACAATCTGGGATTCACAAATGGACAATATTATAATACAGGCTGTTTCTAACAAGTTGGCACTGCTGCTAGAAAATATAGTTCATAATAGTTGTGGGACATTCAGGGCAGAACGGCCTCTCGCGTTTTGTAGCATCTTCCATCCTAGCAATTGTTACCAAATTCATAAACAAGATATATTGCAGAAAAGGGATATAAATATATAATTGCAACTCTACATATTCAAACTATATAGCTGTTGACACACTTTTAACAATATAAAGCTTACTGAACATAATTGAAGGGAATATTCAAATATGTGTATATGCATTATGTAATATAAACAGAATAAATTAGTTTATGTACAGTATATAATTTTTCAATATAACTAATAATCCATTAATAACAAGGGCCGCTTTTTCATTAAAAATAATTGTTTAATAAATAGCTATTGCAAAATGATACACATGATCATGGGATGGTAACCTAGGTGCCAATTAGTATTTTTATTTGTATTTATTTCTCATCTTTCTTATACATGCAATTTCACTGATACATTGACACATCAATAACATTTCTTTCGCAGAATAAAAAAATGAATTATTCACATTTAACATACCCTTTCTACCTGCTTGCCTCGAGTCTCGGTCTCAATACACATAACCCCTGGTTCTTCCCGTATTGATAACCCTCCTCTCCCTTGTATCCCTTGTTCTAGTTTTCCAGCCCTTAATTGTTATTTATTCGTCATCAATCTTAACCATTTCTCTCTAACTTTCCCCAGATATTCACCTATATTTCTTACATTCTTTTCTCCTTTTACCAATAACATTTTCTTTATTATTAGTACCTCCCCCCATCCCTAAAACTGTCCCACTTTTGTTGCCAAATTTGTTCTCTCCATATCTTTGTTTGCAATAAAGTATACTATGCCAATCTGTATCCTCTTCTCCACACATTGGGCATTTCCCTGTATCCTTTTCATATCTAATACCTTTCAAATTTCTAACTCCTGTCCTTGCCCAGGCAAATCCTTCTCGCCCTAACTTATTACACACATCAATGTACTTCTCCCTCCCCCACACTGTCTTTATTTCCCTCAATGACTTTTTCTCCGTTACACTGGTAATATAACTTGGCTATCTAAATCTTCCAGTCTTAATTCTACCTCTTTCCAAAAACCCCTATAGTAATACTCCTCATTTCTCCAAATATGTCCCATACCTATCTGTTCCATCAGTTCCCTTACTTTTTGCGCCCAAGACTCTCCCCATTTGCTTCTCATCTGTAAAAGAAAACATTCCTTGATAATAGTGCTTTCCTCCAAATTAGCAACTCTGTATAGATATTTCAATGCCCTCGACACAACTTTAAGCCTTGTTGAATGTCTTCCCAACTTTATTTGTGCTGCCCCATAGAGTGAGGCTACCGGTAAACCCAAAATATATTTACAGAAATATCTGTTAATAACATCCACCTCTTCCTATGCTTCATCCAATCCCCATATCTGTACCGCATGTAACATCTTATTTTCTACGCCAATTAGTAAGTCGGTGTCAATTGAAACAAAATGATATTTATTTACTGTAAAAGCTAAGTATCATGTGTTGTTAGTTAATTTTTCATATAAATTAATAAGGAATATGTTATCTACTTCTTTCCTTTTATAAGGTGTATAAGATATTTTAAGTTTCAAGCTTTTATTGCATGAATAGTAATGGAGAAAAATACACTTTGTTTTGTCTTTTAATGCCTAGTTTTTCATTCAAATTGTCATATCTAGCTTTTCAAAAGGAAAACCATTACGAACAGTGAAATGAAGGTGGTTCGAATTCCACCTCGAGAAAAGATTTTTACTTCGATTGGTACACACGAAAAGGCTAAAGCAATAAATCAGAATTTGTTCTTTTAGAGGAAGTGCTAAAGAGTTACTTGCTTGTGTCATTAAGCTAGGTAATAGCTAGATTTAAATGAAGGTTACAAAAGGACAGTAAAAAAACAACATTCTGTAGCATCAAAATACATTGTTTAAGCGCATGAAAATGGCATAAATCAAGATCTTCCCAACATTCTCCATTATTTCTATTTATTTTTTTCCCCAAAACTTTAAAGAAATACTGCTTAAACAGCGATCTGATGACGAAAACATGACAACTAGCTTCGGCAGTTCGCGAAGTAAAGTAAGTATTCCTGCCATTCTAGTGGCTAGAACTATGCTCAAGAAATAAAACAGGCCCCACTGGCAGAGGATGGATCTAGATTTGTTAGCAAACAGCTCAGTTTGAGCTCTGTTCATTTTTTATGAATACTAAATTATAGTTTTGTACGCATCATTTGAAATTGGATATAGCAAAGAAAATTAAATTGTGAAAACACTGTAAACTATATTTAACTGAATGTGAAGCAAATATGTAACTTCAAGTTTCATGTGCAAGCGTTACAAATTTTCGTTTAACTTCCTTATGTACTAGGACATACAGGTTGTAACAAAAGGATACGTCAAAACTTTGGGAAAACAGTTCTGCATATAGAGGGCAAAAGAATGTTATATGAGCATAGGTCTGGAAATTGTATATTTCCATAGTAAAGCTCTTTTCTACAATTCTGCTTACACGGTGAGATATATACGGAGTTTTCCTCTGCCCATATACCCACAACAGAACAGTGGTTTAATTGTGCAGTAGTAAACATTCGCTTTTACAACAGGTTATATTGGGTGGAGGTGATGCATTTAATCATTTTTATCATTGTGCTACAGTACACTTGTTAGACCGATACTCAGTCCATGCACGATGGAGCTGCTAATCATTTCAGGTTTTCTGTCCGTCGATTTTCTGGTAGATGGATAGGAAGAGGTGGACCAATTCCGTGGCCTCCACCCCCGCTCCCTTAAACCCACTATCCATTTTATTTGTGCGGACATTTGAATTTTTTTGTTTATGAAACTCCAGTTCCAGATGTAGAGAATTTTCGTGCTCGTATTGTGGAAGGCTGCCAGACAATTCTCCAGGCCTAACTCAGCGCATTAGGGAGTCCATGCGACGGCGGGTTAACGGATGCTAATGGAGATCATTTTGAACATGCGTTGTAAGGGATTCAGCTTTAGAAAAAGAGGTCTAAAAACGAAACAAACAATTTTTGGAACAATGCTCATACAACACTTTTTATCTTCTATCTGCAAGAAGTATTTTCTCAAATTTTTATGTACCTTTTTGTTATTATAGAGGTACAAACTATTGACGTACATCCTAATTTCTATGAACAATATTGTGACAACCTAACCAAAGATGGCAACGGCTAATTAGCACATAACCAGATATTACACGGAAGGAGTAGCTCAATAGGTAGAATTTACATGCTTTGCGAGAGGTTGGGTCATAAAAGGTATGGGTAAATACTAACTAAAACTTCAGTTCACTTAATAAGAATATTTACTAAACTAAATAATTACAAAACTGGTCCCTCGGATCACATACCTTACACAGCCAGGGTATTACGCCCTGCCAGTTCTAAGACCTGCACACCCAGAGAAAGACATTCACACAGCACTCACTCAAGCTACCAGAAGGTGATGCAGTGGGGGAGTGACTCACATACCACTGAACTACTATTTTTATTAATGAAAACTGTCACTCGTGACAATATCACAAGCAGTGGTTGGTACTGCTTCTTCTATCCAAAACAACATTTATGCATTTACTTTCATTGTTTTATTTTTTTTTAATATACCTATCTGATCTCAACTCATGTAAAGCCGACAGCGATGAGAACGCCCCGCATCTGTGTATGCCTCTATGATTGAACGCAACGAAATTATGACCATATGGTAGCGAACTACACCGTACTCTCTTCTTACCACAAGTAACAGTACTACTCTTCATGGTATTATGTGCCCACCACAAGAAGGCAAGCGGGGAGAATAAGGGGAAGGGAGCTTCTACTGTTTATCTGCTCTTTTAGTGGATTTATTTACCATAAAATGAGTATATGAGAGTGGTATCAGTCACCCATGTTGTAGGACCTAATACTCTTTTCAGTAACAGCAGTGATATGTTTTATGTATGGGTGAGTTATGTGACAACACTATGTACTCATATTTTATATGAAACTTGCATCCATATCATATCTGAAAGACGAGAATAAACACAGCAGAAGCGAATTCGTTACACAATCCTCTGCCTTCTTCTTGGGGTGGGCAGACAGTAGTGAACTAGTGGATATGGCGAAAAGAATTATACTTTATCACTACCCTCGATAATGGTAGTATAATACTATGTAATTATTTATAGTGAAAATTTAAGCTAATTTCCATTATCAACTTAACTATTAGATAAATGCAACTCTTACAATCAGGTGTAAGACTTTTGAGTATTCACTGAACTTCTGGCTAAAAGTATGGGTTTAGCGTGTAGAAGCCACTACTTAACTAGCTAGGTATACCTGTTGGATTCAAGTTCTCTTTGCACATGCACCGAGGAGTCTTTTAGGTGGTCACAGATGTAAACGTTTCACGATGTTTGTGTTTCTGGCAAAAGGCACATACTAACAGGATGAAACCCTCAAGAGCACCTTAACTGGAGGACACTTTTCTGCCGTCTGGCAAGCCAATATTTGGTCGCGTTGCTGGAAACACTTACGACAACCCAGTAAAGTGACCACTCAGGCATGGAGTCTCCGCAGTGTACAAACAAACCAGCACAAGGAGGGCGAGTACATAGGGTTGTGTGGACACAAGCAGTGAATATCCCTCTGAGTGGATGCTGCGTGTGACCTCAGTGCTCATGATACCTCACCAAAAATTAAGGAGAGATGAAAACTCCCATACTAAAATCAATACTCATCTTAGAACTAATATATCAAAAATAAAGTTTTCATTATATACATACGCCTTTATGAGTTAATTGACCTACTTTTATTCAATATGTTGGTTTTGAAAGAAAAATATAAATGTATCCATAGCTAAAACCTCTTTTGATTATAATTTAATAGGAGTTACTTCTTGAATATATCACATACTTCCTCTTAGGTATAATGGAAAAGGAATACAGTAAAGGGAATATTTTAGAAACAGGCCCCCATGTATAGCTTTGACATTCCATCCTCTTTGCATGAACTTGTTATAAGAAACACGAATAACGACTTATTTATGAAGGTTTAAGTATTCTAAGTTTGATATTATCTTCAGCAATTATCTCCACAAGCATTTTATTTCACATAACTTTTGTACTGTAAGGATACCTATAACTAAAATTTTGAAATCCTAAACTAATAACCCTAGCTTTTTAAGATTTACACCATATCTGCAGGTTTGTGCAAATAACATACAGACAAAATTTTATCAATTTCACTTTGATAGTTTGGAAACTACGGTAAAATTTGTTTATTTTTGGTTAGTCACCTAAAAAGTCCCTTGCGAAAAAATAACTTAAATGTTGGTCTAATATTTAACAACCGGTTTCCAAGACATCCATGTTTTGAATTTTTCCCAAGTTTCTCTGTGTCTCTACAACTTTAGACTCCAGAAAATTTTAAAGCTATGAATATGGTTTCAGTTAATTGATGGAAATTAATCATTTCTCCACACTAGCCGTATATAGGCTAAGGTTTTTCATAGATAGAGTCAACATGAAAAATTCAATGCCATGGCCGGGATTTGAACCACAGATCTCCTGGTTTCCTTTGAGTTACCATAACCAACGTGCCGTCCTGACATTAAATTCTCCAGTTGACTCGTATATTTTCCCAGTAGACCACTAGGGGCTCTCGCATCCGAAATACTCCGTTTGTGGTGACCTACTATCGTAAGTACTTAAGTCCCAGGCTTCATCATTTAACTCTTATTATTTTAGTTAATTGATGGGAAATAATCATTTCTCCACACTAGCCGTATATAGGCTAAGGTTTTTGATAGATAGAGTCAACATGAAAAATTCAATGCTATGGTCGGGATTTGAACCACGGATCTCCTGGTTTCCGTCCAGTCGCTCTTAACCTTTGAGCTACCATGGCTACCGGGAAAATATACGAGTCAACTGGAGAATTTAATGTCAGGACGGCACGTTGGCCATGGTAGCTCAAAGGTTAAGAGCGACTGGACGGAAACCAGGAAATCCATGGTTCAAATCCCGGCCATGACATTGAATTTTTAATGTTGACTCTATCTACTATGAATACGGCTTTTTTTGCAAAAATTTTGTTTTGAAGTAAAGAAAGTGTGCTTAAATGCATCTCACAATAAATTCCAGGGTAATTTCTGTTCACTGTATCTCTGTGAACGTGTGTAGAAAGTTTCATTAGTCTAACATTAAAACTGTGACGCAAGGATCATTTTAAATGATGAAAAATGCTAAACTTTTCAATAGCGAGAATACAAGGGTAAAGAATTAGAATTCATATCTAGCACTAGCATTCACGTAACTTTCAAACCAGATTAGAGCATTTAAAATGGCTTACGGATGCTATCTAAGCATTCTCTGGATTCAGGAAGGCTTACACTATTTTATAGACTAAAAAGAGGAAAGAGTGGTGTTTTGAAAATGTGCATGAAATTTAAGTTCTAGATATCCTTAAGCTAAATCTAGATTATTTTTGAAGTAATATTTCGCTATCTCTTATGCCACATTCTCATAAAAAGCTATTACAAACGCATCATGTACACTAAAGCTGGTGGTCAGCTTAATAAATAAGGCCATTCACAATGATTTTTGTTAACTGAACATTATCGCTAGATGCTGACACCAAATCTTGCACACTTCTAGCTTTCATGCTCGTATTTGGCGATTAAACAAAAG